>JAADYS010001816.1:0-11225 GCA_012931995.1 Fusarium albosuccineum | reverse complement strand
AGTTCTTTATCCTTTAATCTACTTATATCTCACTCTTGCTTAAGATGGCTGTACCTGGCATTTGGAGCTGGGAGATGCTGACGGTATCAACAAAGACATGCAATGTCTCCCGAAGCCCCCTGCTCTTGGCGAAATTAGCACTGCTTTTGGCGGCTCTGGACCTTGGGCCTCCGCCACTGCTCTACACGTGGAATGTAGGTCGTATCTCTGGGAACTTTCTCCAAACCAACTTGTGTGAGCTGTTATCCAACTCATCAGGATGTGATACATGAACAAAAACACTACGGCATCGGGGTTCTTCACGGAGAGCGTAGAGAATATATTGTAGAGTGAATAGATGGATGAGGAGAGGACCACCTATCCTTGACATTTAATGCATCACCAAAAGCTCTAACAAGATAGGCTCAATCTTCTCACGGACAAAGTAATGATGAAAAGCACACAGCGGCTAAAATTGCACGCCCACTGTTGTGACCAACCTTCTTACAGCACCAAAAAACTCGACAAGCCCCATTGTCCACCAGAATCTCTTCTTCCAACCTTCCTTGATTGGTAGTCTCTCATCCTCGAAGATGGCCTTGACATAACTGACGGGAATCGTTTTCCCGTCCCCAAAGCAACCCATCATCAATGCAACTTGGCCGCAATTGACTTGATGCTGAGCTGGTCCATAGACTAACTCTGGATTGTCCACGAGCTGCTGCTGGATACGGGCCTTGATAAACCTACCAAGATCATCGATAGTGAGGGACTCGCCATCGAAAGAGTACTCCAACATCTCTTCAATCAAATCTTGTTGGGGGTCGTTGTTTCCCTGCTTTTGCTGAATGTCCCGGCGCGACAGAGAGATGTCGTGCTCAATGGCGCCATGGGAAGCAAGATCGTTAAGATTGAGATACTTTCTCCCATCGGTAACCTGGCTGGCCTTCCAGCAACCAAAGTAGTCGAAATAGGAATAAGGGTTCTTGATGAGAGACCAGATTCTATGCCAGGTGCTGACAGGCTTCTTTATAGATGCCTTGGCTGGGTCGTGATACTCGAAGTAGGTTGGTATGGCAAAGACAGAGCCGAGGAGCGGGCTCATGCCGACGTGTCGCATGGAGGCATTAAGATCTTCCACGTAGATATTTTGCCCACTCCGTTCAAGGTAGCCATGGTTGGCAAGAGCGTTGACGACAGGGCAAGGGCTCCTGCTCGCGTTTGCCGGTGCCTTTGCGTATTCCCCGACAGCCAGGGAGGGAGACATTTTGGCAAATGGGTGAAGAAGGACTTGGTGAGGTGAGAAGCGAAAAGCTCAAGGTTGGAAAAAGAAGGGTTCTCTGACGAAAAATGCTTCAATTGACTCGACCACTCGAGGGATGAAGGACAAATGATAGCTTGAGATGGAAATAGCAATGACGGTGATTATCAGAGGTGTTATGGTATGACGAAGGATTTACGAAGCAAACCCCTCTATCTGACTACTGTGGTAACACTCTGCGTATTGGCCAGGCCGAGACCCTGCCACCATTCAAGGGTCGGGTGTGTGGCGTCCACTTGAGCTATGCGCATTTCCAATGACCCCGGAATCGACCATGCCATTTCCAGCCAGAGTTTGAGACATTGGTCTACCGATAAGGAGCAATATCCGCAAAATATGTGAGAATGCGGGAGCTGAACTTAGGATTACAGCGTGCGTTATGTGGCTGCCTGTGCATCCAGCTTTGTTGAGAGGTGAGCTGGACATTTCTCCGCATCACCTGGTGCATGGTTCTGTCCCTGATCCCGATATCTCCATTCGTTTACACATACTTTTGACTTCAGTAAAGTATAATAACTGGTCGAGGTCGGCAGTTACTTAGGTTAGAAGCTACCGAGCTTTAGTTAGCTGCAGCGGCTTGTATAATGGGCTAAGTAAATGAATTCGGGAGTGGTGACATGAGGAATATGATAAAGCTAGGATTTTAACTGCCGGGATGATCGCCACCATGCATACATATTCAGCTCTCAACTTTCTCTCACAATGGCTGAGCATTTCCGTTTTAGTCTCTGCATGCCGGCATTCCAGACTTTTTGGGATGTCCAACGGCTCAGCCAGCCGCGGTGGTTCACGTAGCAAGCTGAGTGGTTGGATTTGGGAGTGGCTGCATAAGGAATGTGATAAGGCTGAACTATTAACGGCCGGGACGACAGTCACGCTGCATGCATATTCAGCTCTAAACTTTGTCTTAGAATGGTCTGAGCGTTTCTGTTTCTGTCTCTACCGGGAGGTATTCCGGACTCTTTAGGATATCCAAATGTTCATCGGCGGAATGAACTGAGAAGCGGCTGATCAGGCAATGTCAGAAGGTCGAATTAGCGAAGACTCAGAAGACAGCCACGCCGCATGCAAGCATATCAGCTCAAACTTTCAACGGATATTGGGACCAGGCATGTGCTTGACACGTGCATCTTGGCGTTCTAGACCGAGCGGGACGGCCATCATGTCTGGGAATGGGCGCTGATAGGGCACAGCAGACAAGCCAATGGCCAGCTTTATTATCGTTGCGAGCGGTTGCGCTTTCTACCGTTGCTCATTTGCCGCAGGTTAGAGTGTAATAATAGGCGCCATGCTGCACCATCTCAAAAGAACTCTGGCCAGCTCAGCCTGTCACTTCATAGTTCAGTATTGTCCTTCTAAGTGCACTCATAAGGCAACAACACCGAGTGTGAGCTTTGACCTTGTCCCCGAGTTGCTAGTTCTCTCACCATCTCTCATCCACACTGGAGACTAGCTACAACCCTGTCATCATGAATGGTCATGCAGCAGAGACGCGCATGAGCAAGCAAGAGGAGGATCTGATGCAGCTCACCTTGCAGCTCAGAAACACGGAAAACGAAGAGAAGTACGCAAAGTTCCATGGAGACAACCTCATAGGGGTAAGTAATTGGCGCCTTTTTGAGCTTTGATGCTAATGACCTATACAGAACCCGACTGTTCCCAAGGTTGGCTTGTGGGGAGATCTGAAGGCCGTCCTTCAGCCTAGCAATTGGCTAGCGATGAAGACGATCGTCGATGGACTCATCAAGCGCACTGGACCTGACGTAAGTTGCCTGAATGGTGCTCGACACGTTGATTGCTGATACTGAGCTTAGGGGCCAAGTCTTGCAACAATTGCAGGCAGTCTTTCTGATTACAGCGTCCGACGACAAAACTTGATCAATAATCAAGTGAAAGACAAATATGACAAGATGCTGCACCGTAAGTCTACGTGTCTCATCAACATCCATCGGAGCTAATCTGACTTTTGAGCAGCGCCGTTGACGTACCTTGGCGATGCCTTCCAATACCGGACTGCGGATGGCAAGTTCAACAGCGTCACCAATCCGCATCTTGGTCAAGCAGGTGCTCCATACGCCAAAACTGTGCCATCACAGACAGCGCCTCTCGGCGCCCTCCCTGACCCTTCTGATCTCTTTGACAAGCTGATGGCAAGACAGGAAGGTGGTCGGGAGAGCCAGTCCGGACTTTCTGCCATGCTCATCTATCATGCAACCATTATCATCCACGATATCTTCAGAACAAATGATAACGACAAGAACATCTCTGACAGCTCGTCTTACCTTGACTTATCTCCTCTCTATGGATATACCACAGAGATGCAGCATAAGATTCGGGACGATAAGTACAAACTCGGTCTTCTGAAGCCAGATACATTTGCGGAAGACCGATTGCTAAGGCAGCCGCCCGGCGTCTGCATCATTCTGGTGATTTACAACAGATACCACAACTATGCTGCAAGGCAACTCCTTCGAATCAATGAGAATGGCCGTTTCACCGTTCCAGCAATGTATGACAACACGAAGCTGGTCTCTCTGATCAAGGAAAATCTCCCTGATCGCAATAGATATGGCCAAAAGGAGGATCTTAATACCAAAGTCCGCGACCTTTGCAAAGAGCATGAGGATATATGGAAAGAAGCTCAAGCAGCAAGACCTCGAGAAGCACCAGAGGTCCCTCCAAAGCAGCCACAAGAAACCCTTGTTGAGAAGGCAGAGCGAGAGGCTGCAGAGAAGCGAAGGCAAAAGGCTCTTGATGACATTGCTCAGTTCGAGAACTCGGACCTGAACCAAAGACTCATCAAGTCGACAAAGCTTCTCGAGCAGAAGCTCGAAGAAAAGAAGCTAAAGCTCAAGAATGAATCTCCCCAGGAACTGGAAGATTTCGAAACTAAGTGCCAGGACTTCGAGGCTGCTTGGGAGGCTGCTTGGAACAAGCAAGACGATGACCTCTTCAACACAGCTCGCCTCATTACTTGCGGCATGTACATCCAGATCTCGGTCCACGACTACTTGCGAGCATTGATGGGCTTCCACCAATTCAACACCAACTTCACTCTTGATCCTCGCGCCGACTTTGACCAGAAGAAGACGAGTCGCGGCATCGGCAACCAGGTCACCGTCGAATTTAATCTGCTCTATCGCTTCCACTGTGCCATATCTCTCAAGGATGAGGCGTACACAGAGGAATTCATGCAGAAAGTGTTGGGGTTCAAGAACCCAAGTGATACACCACTCCCACTCTTCCTCCACACAATGGCGGCAATTAAGGCAAAGTCTGTAGAAGACCACAAGAAGGGCAAAAAGGAGCCTGAACCATGGGAAGTGACGTTTGGTATCCCTGATCCACCGAAACAAGAACCCGCGAATGGTGAGGGTAGCAGTGCAACAAATAACACTGGAGTTGCTGTCACGAGACCGCTTGTGGACTCCGATGCCCGCAGCGAAACATCCGAGAATCGTTCGGACAGCGGAATATCCATGGATGGTGTTGCTAGCACGGAGTTGCCCAAGAAGACAGGAGCTGCTCAAGACAAATCCAAGAAGTCTAAGCATTTCACGCGAAACGCTATCACAAATCTTTTCGACGACCGCCAGATGTTGGATGAACTCACCTCCGCGATGGACGATCCTATCTCCAATTTCGGCCCGCGCAATGTCCCCAAGTGTCTCAAGGCAGTGGAGGTCATGGGTATCCTGCAAGCACGTAAATGGGAAATTGGTACGTTAAACGACTTCAGAGACTTCTTCGGCTTGCCAAGACATACCTCGTTCGAAAGCGTGACAAAGAACGTCGAGATCCAGAACGCGCTCCGAGATCTCTATGAGCATCCTGACAAGATTGAGCTGTATCCTGGCATCTTCTGCGAATCAGACGAATACATGGGATTGGACCCTGGGCCGAAAGAGTCAAGCTCTGCGCTTTGGTCGGCCATCTTCTCAGATGCCATCACCCTTGTCCGCTCGGACCGTTTCTATACGGTTGACTGGAACACTAACTCTCTTACCTCGTGGGGTATGAAGGAAGCCACACCAAACAACGAGATCTGCAAGAGCTCAGTCTTCCACCGCTTGATCCAGCGTGCCTTCCCGGGATGGTTCCCATCAGACACCATCCGATTCTTCCACCCGTTTTACACGGCAAAGCAGAACGCGATCTACGCAGAGGCTCAAGGCTACGGCAATCAATTCAGGGAGACAGCACCAGGCAAGACTAGCATCGTTGTAGACCCAGTTCGGAAACCCCCGAAGCCGTGGTATCTTGATAAATTCGACGACATCTCCACCGTCTTGCATGGAGAAAAGAGCAAGAATTTCGCGAATCCTGTATATCTCTATGAGGCGAACTTGCCACCAGTGGTGAGAGCCGTTTTGGACTCAGACCAGGAGCCGCCTACAATCTCCCCTGACATCCTAGAAGATTACGTCAGGGATGCTGAGGGGGATTTGAAGACGTATCTTGACGAGTTGATGAAGGATATGGTCAAGAGAGAGTCGATTTCCATGACAAATTCGACATTCCAGATTGACGTCACCAGAGAGTAAGTTTGGCAACCCTTGCTTTGGCTAAAGTCTTTGATCCCGACTGACCTTCCGACAGTTTTGCCATTCCCGTAGTCACGCGGTATATCGCTGACTTCCTTGGCTTCGGCGACAAGCTGCGCAAAGTTGCCACCGAAGCCAAGGACACGTTCAGCGAGAACAAGATCTATCAACTCATCACGGACTGCCAGATTTTCCTGACGTACAACGCCGACGAAACGAAGTGGATGCAGCGTCGCCAGGCCTTCAAAGCTTCCATGAAGACATTGATCGAGTTGACCCAGAAAGGGACCATCTGGGAGGCTAACCAATGGGAAATCACAAGGACCCTATTCGGCAAGAAGCAGACCAATTCCATGCATGACCTTGGAGTCTTCGTCGCGAAGCAGGTCTTGGACTATGAGAAAGACCAAACCAAGGCCGCGGCTATCCTTCTCCTCATTTGTCTCGACTTTGCGTACAACGCGGTCGTTTCAGTGAGTGATCCAAGTGCTTTCTCATTTTACAAACTATGCTAATTGTCACTAGTTTACGGCTACGTTGGACGGCTACATTGATGAGCTTTACACCGCTGCTGATTCTGCACCAGACGCCATAGGGTCGGAGCCACAGTGGATTGCGGTTCAAAGATGTGTCTTCGGCCCTTCCAGCGATGCCGATAAAGATCTAGAACGGATGATCCAACGCATGGCCCAAGCAAAGGTACAGCTTCCCATCGTGCGTAAAGCTATCAAGACAGCCACGTACACATTTGACTGTGAAGGGGCAATTGAAGGGAAGGTCGAGGTCAAGCAGGGAGAGACGGTCATTCTCGACCTGGTAAGCTTATCCAAATGACAGCCCCTGCTAAACCCTGGACTGACAAGATTTCACAGTCAAAGGCTATTGCTCAAGCAGAAATCAACAGCGATGAGGCAGAGGTCCAATTCTTAACCTCCCGGCTCAGCATTGCCGACAAGTATGGTGTCTTCTCGCCAAGACGCTTCGCCACTCTCTCATTGACCTCGATGGTCAAGTTCATCGCTCAGATGAAGAATCCCCGTCGCGGCCACGATACACGGGGAATGGTCAAGAAAATACATCTCGACTCAACCCCCGAGGGCTACGCCAACTACATGGCGCCCATGCGGGTGGACTGGATCAGGAAGCAAGTTCAGCGTTTGAATGACAAAGAGGCTCAGAAGAAGATCTTCACTGATTACATTCTGAGACCTGAAGCCGACACATACCTTACGCCAACCTGGGATGAATTCGTGCCATTCCCCATGACGTGGAAGATTCGCTTTGATGGGTTCGGCAAATCGGATTACGCGGTGGGCAACCATCCATATGGCAAAGTTACAACTACTCCGACTCTTCCAGATTACTGCCCGCCGTGGTATCAGCCCCAAGGTCCCAGCACTGTCGGAGGGACATTTGCTACATTTGTTTGCGCTTGCGCAGATGCGGAAGCTGGAGCTGAAGCTGAGGACGACGGTGAGGCTGGCAGGGAGGGGGAAATAAAGCACAATGATCACTGTCCTTGCCTTGGCCACTCGAAGAAGAAGCTGAAGCCTAAGACCGCTCAACTTTCGACTGGGTGCGGCTTAAGCGATAACCATGTGCACAAGTAGTAGTGCTGCAATTTATACTGTCTCTCCTTTGTTTTAAATGCAAGATAATCAGTAAAGTTGGGCCGTTGAATATCTATAATACAGATTACATTTTGAAATACCCCTTGTTTAATTTTCTACGTGAGGATGTTCGTGCCGAGTATGCCGGAAGCCATCGGCTTCATCGTAAACAATTGGCCATTTAGGTGGCCCAACGGGGACTCAAAGCATTATCAGTCCACTTTCCAAGCTTTATAGAAGAATATCATATTTCGCTACAGCTGAGAGCGTGCCTAGAACACCAACTAGCTCGTAATGTGTGCTACTGACTGCCTAAGCCTGGTCTAGTAAACCACGTAGATACATCTTGATATCCTCCTCATTTTCCACTCTCTTCTACTTGAGTCTCCCCATCGAGCTTGCTAGATACACCCTGTCTGAGCTCCCAAGACGTAGACGGGAGCCAGTGAACTGACTTCCGAGCGACACTGACTTCGTCATAGAGCTGGTCGACCTGTTCCAGACTAAGACCCTTGGTTTCATAAATGAAGAACCAAACAAAGGCGATACAAAGAAAGCAACAGCCAAACCACACAAAGAAAATCTTTGACTGCAGATTTGCATTGCCGTCGCCATAATTGACCATGTAGGGTGTAGAATATGCCAGGGCCCAGTTGAGTAGCCAGTTTGTGGCGGTCGTAATACTCAGAGACTTGGCTCGGGTTTTGAGGGGGAAGATCTCACCAGTAACCACCCAGGCAAGAGGACCCCAAGTTGCCGCAAATATAGAGATATATATGCAAACAAATGCCACAGCTGCCCTCTGACCGCCAAGGGATTTGATAAAAATCTCGCCATCATCGTATTGTCCGGTAGATACGGTACCACAAATAGCAACGATAAGTTGAGCAATACACATGCCAATGGCGCCCCAGAGCAACATGGGTCGGCGCCCCCATTTATCGATGGCATACATTCCGGGAATCGTAGACGCCACATTGATGGCAGAGGTAATCATCGAGATGACGAAACCACTCGACACACCTGAGTTTTGGAAGTACTTTGTACCATAATAGAACTAGAGGTATATGTCAGTAAGTCCGGATTATAGTAGAAGCCTTTGCCAATGAGCTTACGATAAAGTTGATTCCTAGGTGGAAAAGTTAGCAGTTACTCAAGAAATCTTCAACATGCCGATATGTAGGTACAATATGTAAAAATGCTTACCTGTAAGCTGCTGTAACGCCTGCAATCCCATGCCCGTGAGTTGTCTCTTGAGCATAGGAGGCTTGAAGCATTCCAAGTAAGAAGACTGGCCAAGACTCATCTCAAACTCATGATTAGCGACAACTTCATTGAGCTCATGCGCAATCTCTGGGGAATCAGCGGGCAGTCTTCGAAGGCGGCTCAAGGATCTTGCTGCCTTGTCCATCTGGCTCTTCTTTACCAGAAATCGTGGCGTCTCGGGAAGGAATAGTACTCCGATGAAGAGAATTAAAGACCAAGCAAGCTGCACCGCGATCGGGATGCGATAGGATCCCGAATCATTCCGGTCGGACGTGGCGTTATTCACGACGGAAGCAAGAAGGAGTCCAATAGTGATGGCCCATTGATAGGAACCAACAATAGCACCACGGATCCACTTGGGAGCTGTCTCGGATTGATACAAGGGAACTGATCACAAGCGTTAGGCTAGACCATTCGACGGTCGGAGGAATAACTCACTGGTAGCGGAGATAAGACCTACACCAAAGCCAGCAAAGAAACGGCCGGCTAGGAAGAGCGGGATAGAGGTGGCAGCAGTATGCAAAACAACTCCTAGATTAAAGACCCAAGTTGAGATGAGCAAGCCAGGGCGGCGGCCCAGCCAATCAGACAGGAGAGGTGAAGCAAGAGCACCGAAGAATGTGCCCGCGGAGAGAATAGACACGATGGCCGACTCTTGAGAGGAAGTGACGTTGGGGTTTCCCTCGGCATCAGTGTGGCCTGTGCTGAATTCGCGCTGCCAATACGGCATCGCAAGGATACCACTAATAGTTCCTGTGTCATAGCTAATCCGGATAGGTTAATTAGATGGAACTGATGGAAGCAAGGTAAAAGAGACAAACCCGAATAGAACACCACCAAAGGCTACGAAAAAGCCCACGGCGATAGCAGGCCATGCTTTACCAGCATCATCCTGGGGCCTGGCAAGCGAAACTTTGCTAAAAAGGCCCATTGTGCCCTAGTGAAAGATGGCTTCAAGGTGAACGAAATCGCCCAAGGGATATCCAAATAGAATTGTGAAATGGGAAAATATGAAATGTCTCTCAGCAGTAGAGGATGATTTGTAAAAAGCGATGTCTCATGGGGGTCTAATGACCCTTTTATGGATTGTTGTAGGGTCAAGATTATGTTAGCGATGTCTACCTTGATTCGAGAAGACATGACTGAAGGTGAGTTCGAGAAAAGGTCCGAGACTCGGCGGATCTCCTCGACCGCAGTGAGAACTAGGGTATGGAGACATCAGCTAGAGCTAACCATATCTCAATGTACCATGATCCCCATCTGCATGCACTGTGGTCGCACTTCACATAACGTGGTGTTGAGAACTCGGCACGGAGCTGCGCAATACCCCGAAGCTACGGAGGCGAAGTGGGAGCCAATGAGCAGCCTGTCATGCTGTCACGGCTAGCAATTGGGCCTGTCGATCCAAACAAACTGACAAGGATCAGCTCCGACTCTAACAAGGGTGAGCAGCTCCCGCAGCGAAGTCGGGCGCAAAACATCCACCCTTTATGGCATCCAGGGTTTATCGGTAAGGCCGACGCTAAGTGGGAGCGTATGTTCCCATAATATGCACCCTTGGCCACCCTGGGAAATGCAACACCATCATGTGTGGGGAGGGGGTTAATGAATCGAGGTTATTCGTACGGAGTGTTTCCTTTTGCTTCCACTTGCGTAAACCAAGTCAGTGAGAAGCATAGGGCGGAGTACAATTCTACACCAGGAGTTCCGAGTCTGGTGTCTAAAGTGAGTCGCTAAAACCTGGGCGAGAATTTAGCTATGGTCCATACTTGAATTGACTTTTCATCGCCATGAGACGAGGTTGAAATACAGCAAAGCTAGTCTATAGCGATCCAGGTGTGTGACAATAGACCTACTATACCCCCCCTTCTAAGTATCTTTTTGCCGTTTTCCTATATATTAGTATAGGAAAGTAACTTCTTTCTATAGCGATTTTTTAACTGAAATTTTACTTAGTAACTTATATAAATCTAGCTAAAGGTATAAGTATAAGTAGATATACCCCCCTTTTAAGAGAAATATCTCTTATTATACTAATAAAAATAGGTTACCTTCCTAATTAGGCCTTATCATATAGCGATATTTACCCTATAATAATACATTTCTAGTACACTTCATATCGCTATAACCCTGCTTTGCTATACTGTATCCCCGCACTATAGTATCAATCCCGTAGGGGGTAGTCTAGCAATGCACGGCCGCCCATCGCAGAACCTTAATCAGCGGGTCGAGGTCTAGTCACCTTGCCTGTTACTAGTAGTCCAGGGTCATTGTCGGGCCGACAATGTGGGATGACGTGATCTAGTCATACTAAATATCTCGCCGAGACGACGCCTCTGACGCGCAGCCGCATCGTTAGTGTGTCTCTTTATTAGATATAATGTGGTGCAGATATTATATATATTCTTATTATCTGTGTGTTCCTTAGTAAAGCCTTATAAAAGGAAAGGGGTAAAATCTATGCCTTTTTAATTAAGCCTAGTATTATTACGTAATACCCTTTAA
>JAADYS010001815.1:0-11865 GCA_012931995.1 Fusarium albosuccineum | reverse complement strand
TAATATCTTTATCTATAGTAAAAAAGCTAATATAGAAGTATAGTTACTTCTAAGTCCTTAAGTAAGGAGGGTAGCATCCATAAGCCCGAGCCCATCCTGCTGAGCGTACAATTCGACTACGCTGGAACATTTCTCATCGAAGGATTGTAGCCCAATACGTCTTACAGGTATTCGACCAATGCTAGCCATACTGGCTGGTTCCGCACCTCAGCCCACACTGAGAGTGGCCCGAAGCGCTGGAGACTTGCCTCTTCTAGCTGCATCAAGCCATTTCACCCATACAGTCCATTAGACCATGGTCTTCGTATCAAGGGACTCGAACACTTGAACAATTACTTGTCTAATAATTCGGTTGATATGGTTCTGTTTCTTGGCGACTTCATCTACATCGACCTTCCTGTGCCTCTTGGATGGGATGCTGAGGCATATTACACAGCATACCGTCAAGTATATGCGTCTCCTTCATGGTCCTCCGAACTACGTGCAATCCCCTGGCTTCATGTGTATGACGATCATGAGATTATCAATGACTGGGCTGCAAACGAAACGGGTCTTTATGACACCGCCATGCAACCGTTTTGGAACTACCAAGGATATGCAAACCCACCATCAGAGTTTGGCACTGGCAAGACCTACTATATATTCCGACATGGAGGCGTTACTTTCTTTGTCTTGGATACCAGACGATATCGATCTGAAAACACCATGACCGATGGACCAGGAAAGACCATGCTAGGTGCACTACAACTTGTTGCTCTGACAAAATGGCTCGAAACAGAAACCGATTGGAAGGTGGTGGTTAGCAGTGTGCCGTTCACGAGAAACTGGAGGGGACCTGATTCAGCAGACAGTTGGTCAGGATACCTCTGGGAGCGAGAGATAATTTTGGATACTATGAAACAGAACGGTGGAGCTGTCATCTTGAGCGGTGTAGGTTTATTTGCCCGGTTTTCAAGTCCCCGAGCCAGAACGCTATATCCCACCGATCAACTGTTAACAACTTTCAGGATCGTCATGAGCACGCTACTACCAGATTCCCTCCCAATAACCCAGGTGATTATGCAGTTATCGAGTTCTCCACCTCACCCTTGAATCAATTCTACGAACCATTCGACCGGTTTCACAAGGAAATTGAGGAAACCGATATCTCTATCCACTCTCATCCCTGGGGGACCTCCAAGTTTGGTATTGTTTCGTTTGACACTACTGACGATACTCGACTGCTTCTTCACTATGATCTTGTCGTAGATGGGAAAAGAGTGTGGGGATATGACTGGGAGATGCAACGCAACTAGTAAGGTTGTCACATAAGATAGGCCACCAGCAGGTATCACAATCAAAAGCAACTGATCTTTTAACGAGAGAATTGCAGCAAGTATATACAAGAAGATTTCCAAAAGTTTCCAGTTTTGTTCAAAATTTTCATCCCAATAGTTGCCTGCCAAGCTCCATCATAAGTATGACGGCCTAGGTCGGCTTGAGTGGCTCGTTTGTAATGCAGCCGATCTTACCAAGCGCTTACAAGAACGATGGGTTAGCGTTGGTGAGCAGCTGCTCGAAATAGGCCTGGAACCAGGTTCCAGCTTCGGGCGCCGGCCTTTGAGATAGTCAGAAATCATGTACATCTCTCATCTAGAAGCGGGATAACTCACTGGAGAGCGTCGTCAAATCCACAGTGGTAGTCGTAGCGAGCGGCACTGGTGTCTGAGGTACCATCAGATTCACCACCAGGCTTGATCCAAACGAAGGCATCGAGCAGACTGTCGCCGGTGTTGGCAGACGGACGGGTACCGAAGCCAGTACCCTTTGCGTTGCACCAATCACCCCACTCCTTCTGACCGGTGGGCTGCTTGCCAGATCGGCCCTGATCAGTAATGAACTTGACGCCAGGCCAGCCGTTCTGCTCCAGAAGAGGGGCCATTGCGTGGATGTAGGCCTTTTCATCATAGATGGAGTTGCCCTGAGTGTAAGGAGGAGCACTGCTGAGGTCCCAGGCGTTATAGTTGGCGACATTGGTAGCCAGACCACGGAGCGAGGCAGGTTTGCCAGCATTCTTGTAGACCCCGGCAAAGAGCTGAGCGGCAGGGCCCTGGTTAGCGGGCCATCCAAGCCAGCCGGCGTGGCCAGCATCGAGATACATGGCGACGTTGGGCAAGTTGAGTTCCTTGACGGCGTAGTCGGTGAGCTCAAGATAGGCATCATGCGCATTGGCACACTTCTGCACATCCATGTTGGTAACGAGATTGGCCAAGGAGTCAGGCTCTGTAGATGTCTTGTTAGCTAGCTTGCTTTAGAAGCGGGCATGAAACTACTCACCAATGACTAGGATCATGCGAATGTCAGAGTAGTTCTGGATGATCTTCTTAATGGTTTGGATATAGTTCTTGTACTTGTTGGCACCGTCATTGTCGAGCGAGTACTCGCCGTTGGATGCAGCGGCGGCACAGTCGCGATCAGGGAGGTCATAGACAACGAACTGGCCGGCGTAGTTACCACCAGCGTCATTGGCCTTTTTGATGTCGACAAGAGTGTCCTCCATCAAAGAGATGTGATCAAACGAGTCCCTAAGTGGGCAATTAGTTCGGCATGGCTTCACCTCACCTGGTGAGCCAGGCAACTTACATCCATTGGAAAGAGGGGACCTCAGCAACCTTGGCAGCCGCTGTAGCCATGGCGCCACTAAGCTTAGGAATGGCCAGGGTGCTGACCTCGGAGCGGTAGTAGTCGTTGGCCCACAGATTCACACCAGAGAATGGGTTTCCTGAAGGGGCGGCTGTTGGGTCAGCTGTGCCAGTTGGCTCGCTGCCGCCAGCAGTCGAGCTGGGAAGCGAGTCCGTCGGGGAAGGGTCGGCTCCCGGCTGGCACTGGTAGTAGAAGTCATTGACCTTGCTGCAATAATTCCCGGATGTGCAGCAAGTGGCGCCGCTCCAGTTGGTGCCACCGCATTGGCTCCTGTATATGTTGTGAGTCCCAAGTTACCTTGGTATATGGGAGTCAGCTATTGTGAACACATACCACTGGCTAGCACAACTAGACTGTCGCTCTTCAATGACAGGAGCGGCGATTGCCACTCCGGCGAGGGCAGCCGTCAACAAAAACTTGGAAGCAGTCATATCCAGAAAGAGTGTTTGAGACTGTGGACAGGGTCTATGAAGGATTGGAGGTGATGGATGAGTGAAGGCTGGTTTGGATGGATCTACAAGTTCTTAAATACTGATTGATGAACCCAGAAAGCCTAGTATGTGCCAGTTTAGTCTTCGGAAACACGGGATCTCAACATACCTCCCTCTGGATCTGCCAAGGTTACATTGGACCTCGTGATGGCCGAAACGGTCAGTGTGGAAACGTTCGGCGGACCAACACTCTCCGTTTGGCAACGAGTCTGACAGCGACAAGAGGCAATTTACGGCTTGGGTGGGAAGAGCTCCGACGACGTATTGCGCACACGGCAGCAAGATGGAGCAAGTGTCTGTAAGGCTGAGATCGAACAGCTCTATTACTCACAGCGCAGGTGATGATCATGCGGTGCACAATCAACCCGGAACCAAGATCCGCAACTGTGTTCAAATGACCCAGATTTCTTGAATGAAATTGATATTGCAGGGCATCGGCGTGCCTGGGACCGCATGTCGATGTAACGCTGGCGCAGCTCATCTCGGAGGGTAGCTTCCATGGAATGCCTAATTAGGAAAACGCGGAGACTTATCACCAAATGACGCTCTGACGATAGTACGATGCTCTAGCGGGAGGACCCGGAAACCTTGACCTACGAGCCGGCGCCCCGGGCAGATGTGATCAAGTTGCTGGAGGTTGCGGGCGGAAATCGGTTGCATTAACGTGGCAAATTGAGCGTTTCGGGAACCGGCGTAAGTCGCCGCGATGCCGGTCCATGCCAAACTCAAACTCCACTCACAAAGAAGAAGAGTTTGTTTCTTGGATGGGTTTGTTCGATAGTACGACAAGCCTGTGATCTGCCCACTTCATTCAATTTCACGCCGTCGTCTCGTTTTCAGCGGTTTTGGTGGCTTCTATCCCCCCGCAAGTAAAATCCAGGCAATGAGGAGGATATTTTGCACCAAATCATGTCGTTCGCTAAACATCTTGTCAATATTAATACCTTCGGTATTACGTTATTACATGTAGATAGAGCTTTTTCTGCCACATGCAGAGGCGTCAGCTTCCACACTCAAGACCTCAGTTTTTACACAACAGCAACATCTCAACACTAGACATTTAGGCGACCTATCCACTGCTGCAATTCCGCGTCCAAACTCCACTCCACCATGGTAAGATCACGAGCACTCGACGGACCTAATTTCCTCTTTCATGACTTCAGAACTGGGAGGCAAAACAGCCTAGAATAATAAACGTGGTTGACTACTCGTTGACCACCGGCTCAATGAATAAGTTAGGTAGCCCACACCCGGACGCTGCCTGGTATGTATCTGTGCTCCTATACACCTTGTATGTTGCTCTTAGTGATTCTAGACTAAACTTTCGTGCCATATAGGTACCAATAACATTCAGCGTCGCGATCAAGTGGCGAGAAAACCTTGTGGTCTTATTTAGCTGGGCCAGATGTCTACTTTCGACGTCAGACCACCAAGTGTGATCGGATATCCACGCCGTTGGGCTAAAACTATTGGTTCTCTTCAACTCCTGATCTAACTAAAGTGAAGAATGCCTTTGGGTGCTTGCAGACACTCTAAATAGTACGTCACGTCGCTGCACTCGACGGTTCGCTGGGGAGTGTGTAAGTGAGTTAGTTACTGACAAAGAGTACGGACATCTTCGGGTGTATGCCGGTCACATTAGCGCTCCCAAGAATGCATTCGATTCCAACGCTGATTGTCAATTGACAGCTATAAATGGATTGCATATGGTGAGTAACAAGGAACTTCGACAGGGCAGCATTGTTTGCCTATGTTATACACTTGGCAGCATGTGACAGGCAGGAGGTACGAATGACAGCGGAGGCCAGTATTCTTCTGTAAGTATTAGATAAGTCGCCTTCCACAGCCTAGAAGCGTCGGGCTTAGTTATCCAGAGCCGCAACTCACCAATTAAATGAAACCATCGTCATTGGCGGAACTCGATCCATTGACTCACGTCGATGCACAGGCTTGAACCGATTTCGCTGTGTCACGGCGTATTTGGCGTATACACTTTCGTGCTAAAACTTTGCATCTCCGCGGCCCCACAGCCTCTGCAGATGTTAAAATTCTCGTTGAACGACTTCAACATCTGTTTTCGAAAACCGCGTTGTGTTGATCTCAACCTGCTCAATCACTGCTGCCACGACCAGTCAACAATGTGCTCGACGCCATCGGCGACACGCCATGTGTCCGTCTGCAACACGTCGTTCCAGAAGGGTCCGCCGAAGTCTTTATCAAACTTGAATCCCTGAACCCAACTGGCTCTTACAAAGACCGGATGGCAAGGTCCATCATTGAGGAAGCCGAGCACAGAGGGGATTTAAAACCTGGTATGACCGTTGTTGAGGCGACTGGCGGCAGTACTGGCTCATCGCTAGCTTTTGTCTGTGCCGTCAAGGGCTACAAGTTCCATGTGGTATCCTCCGATGCGTTTGCTACTGAGAAGCTGCGGACCATGTCAGCATTCGGTTCAACCCTTGAGCTGATCCACAGCCCTTCTGGTCGCATTACGGCGGACCTCATTCCGTCAATGAGAGCGCGCGCAAGGCTAGCCTCACAAGGAGCCGATGCCTATCTAGCGGACCAATTCAGCAACCCAGATGTCCTTGTTGGCTACCAGGGACTAGGCCGTGAGCTTGTCGACCAGTTCCCAAATGGTATCGATGCCTTCTGTGGCGCCGTGGGTGGAGGAGGCATGGTGATGGGCGTGTCAAAGGTTCTTAAAGCACATTGGCCCGCATGCAAGGTCGTCGTTCTGGAGCCAGCATCTGCACCTGTCATTACCGAAGGCCGGAGCGGCGTACATGGTGTCGAAGGCATCGGGATCGGGTTCATGCCGCCGCTGCTCGACAAGGCCCTCTACGATGAGGCACGCGGAATTTCCGAGGATGAAGCCCGGCACATGTGCCAGCGACTTGCGGAGGAAGAAGGTTTGCTGGTTGGCACATCAACTGGCTTGAATGTCACTGCCGCTCTACAGCTGGCAAAGGAACTCGGGCCTGGAAGGACGGTGGTAACAGTCGCGTGTGACACTGGGCTGAAGTATGTACGAGGAGATTTATTCACAAAGAACCAGTAGAAGAATAAACTGCTAAGAAATATTGATGCCTTGATGATAGGATCAAGCTTCAGGTTGGAATTGAATCGCGATAATCTATCGGCGGGATGCTAGATCATTATTACCAGAGCGCCAAGACGGGCCCCGGTGGTGCCAGGAGCGCTTCCCATGGCATATAAGACAAGTCCAGTGAAAATCACCCCACGGCACTAGCAAGTTGGTTTTCCCGATCCGATTAACGTGCCCGTTGGTCATTCGAGAAGGTCGACAATGGCAATGTGGCTGAATCTTGGACTCGGACCATGTGGATCAGGGAGCTCTGTTGGTGATCATGCAGCCTTGCCAACAGGCCATTTATTGTCACATATTAGGATCAACTCATAAATCGTCTTAACTTTATGAGTAAGGCCAGTTGTTGTTGATGTAAGTCTCGGTTTTTGATGACGTTTCGTCAAATCGCACCAACTTAGTGGAAGTCGTGAAAGTGCAGAAAAGTATGACTGCGACCTGACAAGAGGACTGGCGTGAAGCTATATCCAAGTATTTTGATGATTCTTCAGCATGTCTATCTTGGCTCTCGTCTTCTTCTTATAACCCTGCCGTTAGTTTGTTTGCTGCGAATCGCGCCAACGAAGTGGCCCTTGATTCAGCAAATTATTAACCCACTGCCAATCATTCTTGATTTCTTCCCCAGGACTGCCATGCCACTTCTTTATTACCCCCATTCTATTCCATATCCTACCAATCCATCCCCGGCGACGGGGCGATTCGCCATCCAGGCTAACCAAACTTTTCCAGATCCGGTCATCAGGCCTTCGACAGCTACCAAGCAGGTGGTAGGTCGTCAGTTCGAAGCTCCAGCCTGTCTGCTCTGCCTCTGTCTGTTGCGCATGATCATCGAGTGACTCGAGTCTGGCTATGTCATGCTTGATCTTTGTAACTCCGGTTTCCTTGGGTGATTCTGCCAGCACGACGTAGTTGGTCGGGCATCTCGGGCAAGAGCCCAATGGTTGGAAAGAAGCAGGGTATTCACCTCCGTTCCAATCGTCACTGGGGATTCGTGAATAGCCTCCACGGTATGGACATGAGGACAGATATTCAGAACAGGTCATGTGCCGACAAATTGGCAGTTCAAGACTATTTAGCAACTTGATAAACTTGCCTAAAGTGACGGGTGGGCCGGTAATGTGATGAGAACGGACCACGTAGAGCTCACTGTCGATCACTTTGGCGGTGGAAGTGTGTCTGAACTTCCACGGTATGATTCTATCCAAAGGTGTAGAGGTAACAAGTGTTTCCTTACTGTGACGGGACTTTCGGCGTTGAATAGGTTCGAGCTGAAGAAGAAACGATCGAGTTCGAGGCCGACGGCCTTGCTGATGCTGACTTAAGGGAAAGTGGTCCCCAATGACCTTGTTGCGTAGGTTGATAAATCGTTCAAACTCGTAGCAGTACTCCAGCGTCTGAAGAGGCAGTCCACACGATGCACCGTATAAATATCGATTCATAACGAGGTGAGCTTCAGAGAAGGTTATCACTGGTCCTTTGATTTCAGGCCTCCAGGAGTGTAAATGAAGGTAAACAGAGTAGGTCTTGGCCGGCACTGGCTGCCGCGTCCTGTAGATGCCAGTCCATGGTAAATAAGACCGGAATCTATCGATTTCGGGTGAATACCATTTCATGCTCATATATCTCGCAGGGTTGTTGCAACTTGAGTTCTTCTGGTGTGACAGTGGACAGAGCCGGGTACAGTCAAAACAAAGAAACCGGGTTGGATCATCTTTCTCCAGCAAAGCAAGCAGATCAGTGAGTTCGTTCTCGGGCTGGGTTGGTACGATTCCGCTTGGGTAATAAGCAGCAAAGAAGGTTTTGCTGGCCAGAGCAAGGGCGGTTCGTGAAGGAAGCGGGATATAGCCCAGTATCATGAATTGGATCTCGAATGGCAATGTTGCGAGATGGTTGGTCGGTGGATGGATTGGTACCCATGGTCTATCCTCATGATGGCTATCCATTTTAAGAGTGCCTCGTGGGTTGAAGAATGTCTGACAACGGATGCCTGTGCACGGAGTGATATGAGCTCTTATAGTAGCCCAACCCGGCCTCCTTCATATGTGAATTGACTCATTCTTTCAGACATATTCACTTCACATGTCGCATCTTGTTGCGTGGTTTGAAAACCTTGACTGCAGGGGTCGAGTCAACATGCGTACCAGGCATTTACACATAACTCGAAGTACAGCAGAGGCATGCATGGTGGCAGAGCTTTCGGCAGTGCGATTTGTATTACCAGTGCATTAACTTTGCTGCGCGGCTTTCTTCCACCATCGAACCCGGCTCAAAAATATCAACGTTCGGCCCAATCTGTGGCTAGAACTATAATAGAGTTGGACTTTGCTTGCTAGCGTCGGGGTCAACCCTATTGATAGAGGCTTTGATGGCGTGAAATTTACTGTTCTATAGCATGGCAGCGTATTCTTCAAGTGGTAGAGGAGTTCTTGGGGTGTTGCTGCAGCCATGACTCACAGTATGATTGGTGAAACGTATCTAGCTGGGACTTGATGAGAGGTCAATCAGGGACGCCGTCCCGAATGAACATGATTGCTCATATTTCCCCTAACTGCTGTCAAAAAGACAAAGCACCGAGTTGCGCGTTAATTCCCTTGGCAAACAGAATCTTGTCTGCCAAGCACAATGTGCTGTCGTTGCATGGTCGGCCGACCCTGTTTCAAGACCTCATTCGTTCTCCGCAAACTGATGGCCTCTCACAAAACAGGAGAAGACGCATCAACTAATCTGGGGTCGGACCCTCCGTTCTGTTTGAGTTTTGTTTTATTTGTTGATCTGGTTTGGTGATCGCCGACTTGATTGCAGCCGTCGGTTCATCGGCTGCGCGGGTGTTTGGGATCGCCAACCCAGCATCTTGGGAATCAAAACCGCTGTCACTACAGAATTGATCAATCGGAGTTTTTTTCATCTCTCCTTTTCTTGGAGATGCAGCCTTTTTTAGTGCTGTGACGATCATCAAACACTGGCGGAACCAGGAGTTCGCCTGACGCCAGACAGGGGTGAAACGTCAGCTGCTTGGGGCGTCAGCTAGAGCGAAACGTAGGCGGGCGGCTGTGAATGAGGCAAACTGTCTCCAAATTCATCCTGACAGCATGTTTTGTTACCGGATGGCCGACTTCCGGTGACATGTTGGCGCTCGACCTGGAGCGAGGCTGATTGCAATTGGGAATTCAGCCCTTCACGTGCAAGCCGGCCACAGTCGGCCGGCGAGTCATGATACGTGAGCGCCTTGAAAGGGGAAGTTGTACGCAATTATTTAAGAGCAAGTTGGGTATGATCAGTAAAGCAGAATTCTTGAACAGATCAGAACAAGTTCAGCTTCAACTCTTTACACAGCATCTACCTAAGC
Source organism: Fusarium albosuccineum (assembly GCA_012931995.1). Classification (NCBI taxonomy): domain Eukaryota; kingdom Fungi; phylum Ascomycota; class Sordariomycetes; order Hypocreales; family Nectriaceae; genus Fusarium; species Fusarium albosuccineum. The sequence continues at coordinate 2,237 of JAADYS010001815.1, read as the reverse complement.
CAACTCTCTGCAACACTGCTCCTATACTCCAGTCTTCAACATCAAGCACAATGGTTCACTTTAACCTCCCCCTCGCGCTCTCGTGTAAGCCAAGACACCCTCAGCCACCCGTGCATCGCTCACATTCATACCAGTTTTGGTCGGCGTACTCGCCCTTCCCAACCCCAACCCTCTTGCTGCCGACCCCTCTGGTGAGAAGAACGTCGGCAACGGCCAGGGTCAACAGTTCATCACAGGCGGATGTCTCAGCGATGCTGATTGTCAGAGTGCATGCTGCGCAACCTTCAGCGGCGGTGGCATCTGCTCAGCCAAGGCAGCGGCTAACGAGCAGGGCAAGCAAGGATGTGGCTTCAACGGCAGTGGTGAACAGGCTGCGATCTCATCAGATGCGGCTGTTCAGGTCACATCGACACCAGCTGCTCAAGCACCTGCTGGAACACGGGCTGTCAATTCCGATGAAGCAGGTGCTGAGAATGTAGGCACCGGTAACGGCAAGCAGTTCATCACAGGGCAATGCCTCTCTGGCGCCGACTGTGCTTCGGGATGCTGCGCGGGTAGTAGTGGAAGCGCAAACGGAGCTTGCTCAGCTGTTGCGGTTGCCAATGCCAACGGAAAGACAGGATGTGGATTTACGCAAGCATAATCAAGAAGACAAGATGAGTGTATATCAGTTTGCTGGTCAGGATGATCACCATGTATTTAGCCGGTCTAAATTTTCTTGCTGCAGGGTCTGTGGTATTATATATGTGGCACAATCCATCTTATATGGGAGTCTATTTATGATGACAGATGGCAATGGTTGTTTCAGACCCGAATGTAAGGGCTTGATCGACAAAGATAGTGCAATAATAACCTATAGACATACATCAAATGTGTTGTCGATTTACCGGATACTGTTTAGAAGCCGCATGCTCCCCCCGAGACAATCTCGGCTCACAATCACATGGCCTGCCTACTGAACATCCAATCGTAAATTTATCAAATCTCCCAGATCCCGGCCAATTTCGTCACCTTTATTAGCTACATGCTCATTGGGTACACGTAGTTCGATTAGCAGGCTGGCAAGTCAAAGTGCCGAACATCGGTAAACAAAAGAAAGAAGAGAAATAGCAAGCGCCGACAAGGGCGATTAAAATGCCTCAAGGTTTTAATTATTATCTCCAGTAAGGCACAACTACAATCTAGAGATGATAAATGTCAATGGAGGGGTCCTCATTGCGAGGAGCCTCGATGGTTAAAGTCTGTGGTTTAGGTTAGCTAACTCTCTTGGCAACCCACAACGAATGCGGAGGTAAACAAAGTTGGTGTTTCCCAACGCCGATTACAGCAAGGGCGGCTTGCAACGTCCAAGTTGCCCAGAAAGGGGACAGTTTCAATATTATGCTCTCACAGTGCGGAGCATAAATGCAGAAAAGGCCCAAACCAAGGAGACGTCAATAGAGCCACGCGCTAGTACCTAACGTGATGACGCAAGGATCCCTACAAAGACCCTGCCAACCACGGATATACGCGTCCGGTAACGGAAGCGGTGCAGACACAAGGGCGCGACCGACGCAGGCTCTCGTGTCTGCACAGAAAATGGCACACAACAGCTGGACCGCGTAACACGAGGGAAAGGGCCTGGCCAATGGCTTTCCCGCCTCCCCACTAGAATCACGCTATTGGGTCCCAAAATACGCTGCCGTCGTCATGACTAATCGGGCTTAGTGATGCTGGTTGCTGAAATCGACACGCCATGCCACCTGGCCCGCCTTCTTTTTACCGTATTACCTCGTGACATTGAGAACGCCCGGTGGAGACACTTTTCTTGCTTCGCTGCATGCTTTAGCTCGTATAGGAATAGACGAGATGTAACTCTAATGGGATCTCATTCGCTGGCAACTCAGAGCTGCTTATCTAAGGCTCAGGGGAACCACTTCCCGCCCTAGCTAGCTGATAGAAGCTAGATCGTGCAGCGAAGCGAGAAAAATATCTCTACCAGGCGTTCTCAATATCACGAGGTAATACAATATAGCAAATAGGTACCTATTACGGGACTATGCTATTTTCTTCCTAAGACTATATTACTCCTAATTAAGAAGTTAACTTATTAAATCCCTTACTACCTTTTAATCTAGGGAAAGTCTACCTTTTTATTACCTTCTCTATTAGCTCTTAGTTAATTATATTATATATAGCCTTTATAATCTAAATTATACTATTAAATTAAAGTTAATTTAAATAAAAAAGTAAAACTA
>JAADYS010001814.1:0-36437 GCA_012931995.1 Fusarium albosuccineum | reverse complement strand
AATAGCCCTAAACCCTGCTTTTTTCGCGCTAGTAAGGCCACATCATAGGTCTTAGCAGGGGGCACCATACAGCTCATCTATACACTCCCCCGGGACGCGGATTCAAAACTGACTGCGTTCCAGAGGGTCTTAGTGGACAGCTCGAGGGCTTCGGCAGCGGCAGAACGAAGCCCAGAGTGATCCTTGCGGGCTGCGTCAAGACAGAATGTATGGGATACCCAAGTCATCACCGAGCCCCTAGGCTGGGACCACGTACCGTTGTCTTGGATGCTAACACCGAGAAGAGCCTAGATACAGCATACAGGACCACATGGCTGCATGAGGATGGGGTCGCCTCCGCAGACCACCGTCCACAGCAAACTCGTCATCTATCCTTGCGGCAGCTAACGCGATGCCCTGCACTGCGCGGTGCCGAGTATAAGAGCTGAGCCTACTGGCCCTGAGCATAGGAGCGGATTCATTTATCAAGTTACAACTAGAGTCACAGCTGAAGCTGGGATATAGATGGATACCCCGAGGGCACATCTCTCGTCAGCCGTATCTCGCTCGGTAGCGTGCCTTGGCTAAAGCTTCGATCACACGGTGTCCCCACACGACCAGGCCCTTGCACCTCGCTCCTCGTCTGGCGTCTGTGTGACTTGTTCCCAGGGCGAGCGTGCGAGTTGATTTGAGGCTGGCCCATGCAACTCCTGGCTCTCCCCAAGAGCCCGGCTTCAGCTCAGCCACTAGCAACTCGTCATTGAAGACCTCAACTTGCCGGCTCTGCGGGATCATGATAAGACTGCTGCACACACAGCATGGCATGTATGGGTGCCCGAGAAGGTAACCAGGTGCGTTCCTGTATTGACTCGTGCCCTCCCTCCGTCTAGTATCAACAGGGAGCCGGCATTCTTGGTTTGTCTGTGGCGCCGCAGGTCTGGGCTGTTGAAGCCGTGGTTTGCGCGTCCTTGCATCCTGTTGATTGCTTCAGTTTCCGCCTCGAATTCCAGTGGCTTTCCTCACCTGCAGCTGGCAAGAAATACATGTCGATCACGAGCCACGCCACCGTCCCGTTTTGGGCATCCCTTGTCTGGCTGCGTACTATAGATGTAGTGGCTCATAGACCGAGCTCTCACCGTGGTCTGCCAGCTGAGGCCTAACCGTGACTGGGTAGGTAGGTGGGTAGGTAGTTGATAGCCTGCACATAGTAGCTATCCAGGTAGTTGCAGTGCGTGCCTACCTACCTAGTGGACGAGACTAGGCGCCGGCCCTCGTGAAGCAACTCGACCAATGCCTACTGTAGTCTGAGTACTGTACGTGTCAAAGCGTATTGTCATGATGGGCGTGCGGGCGAAGCTGCAGAGCATCATGTCTTGAATCGGTAATATTCATACCCGTGGCCCTATGGCTTTGGCACCAGCCGCCAGCCTAGTTGGTGCAGCGCGACCCGACTGGCCAAACCCTGGGACTCGGAGCCTCATTGTTGTCCGTGAACTTCTGGGCGCTGAGAAGCTGCCACGACAGCATGAATAAAATACTACCACTGTGCTCATTAGACTTATGTACCTAGGTAGACATGCATACCACGCTTGTATCATCATCTGCCGCTTATCAAAGACGCACTACGGAGTATATCGTCCCCTGAATAAGACATGGATATCTCCTGATACTCGGCAGTCGCGGCTGCCCTCTCAACAGTGTCATTGTTATCACTGGTTCTTGTGTGGTTTTGAAACGGCACTTCTGCCGGCTGTTTGTTACATTTGTTGTGCAGATGAGAGTTTAGTTGAGTCCAGCTCAAGGCTGAGCTCTCCAAACTCTCCACCGCCTCATGTAGTGTATGCAGCTCAACTCCATTACCCTCGCTGCCCACTGGGAATGATCTCATTGATTTCTTCGTCATTCTCTTGCTGGTGGGTTACTTTGTCCTCGTATCCTCTTTGCCTGTCCGTACTACAAAACCCGCGTATTCGAGAACTTTGTCTACCTCGTGTCGTCGCGTCCGATCCGCCCAGCACCATCCCGCTGTTCTCTCCCAGCAAAACCACGGTCCTTGTTGGCGATGCGGGTGATCGACTCAACCTAGAGTGACATATACAGCACCAGCGACGAATGACCCTGACACCAACCAATTGCCGCTCGCTCGTGCCCAAGCACTGTACTGTATCTTGCGTTGGTTTGACCAAGCTTCTTCACTCGCAAAACGACCCAGCGGCTCGGCTAAATGATCATCATCCCGCGATTCAAGTCTAATGCTCCGTGCAACTCATGACGGATCAATTACATCTATGATCAGCGTCCCAGACGAACGCTAATCTGTCAGCGACAGAGCCGACCATTTCGCGCTGGTGTTATGGCAAACTTGGCATCGCTATAGTAACTCATTAATTATTTGTCCTCGTCACGCCTATTTTGGTGGTGGCCGCCCACCAATTCTCTATTTTTCCTTGCTCATAGCATCAACGGTACACCTCCCTCCTCGCATCATCTGCATACACAATTTCCTGAGTCGTCCCCCGTGGTCGCTCAATAAAAGCAATCTCCTCCCCTCCTCTCATCGGCTGGTTGTAGTAGCGCTCCACGGGCCGCGCGCTGTACTCTTGTCTCACTACACCTTGCTCCGCCGGCAAGGCACCATATTCTCGCGCATAAGGCTGCGCAGCCTCACGGCGGCTTTCCGGGTGAATGCTTGTTTGATACTGACGTGCAGCTGCCTCGGGGCGTACGCTCTGCACCCGCCCGTAATCCCGTGCGACTTCATAGCGAATGGGTTCTGCTGGCCGAACGCTTGCCGCCCTTGTGATGTATTCCCTTGGCCCTTCTTCCACACGACGCCTTTCTGGCGCTGCCATCACCTCGACAAACTCTCCCTGTGGCGCCATGGGCCGTGATGAATACTCACGTGGCCGGTGGTCCCTGAAGTCTTGCGAAACGTATTCCGGTTGTGTAACAACTCTCCTGGGCATATATGACGGCGATGGTCTTCGATACAGCGCCCCTCCTTCATACGTCTCCATCCCGGCATGTCTAGATATTGCTCGGGGAGCCGGCCTTTCATAAATGATCTCGGGCTCACCAGACCGAGCGGGAGGGGCAACTGAGTGCCGGATAACCGTTGGGCGTGGCGGTTCGATATACTCACGTCCAAAGGCATCTACAATAATACGAGTTGGCGGCGGCCTTGGTGGCGCCATGTAAACTTCGCTGCCCGGCCTGGGGGCCGCTGGCGACGCCTCGTAGGGCCCTTGGTAGGGCCATGAGGGACGCTGATACCCGTCGCTTGGTCGAACCTGGGAGCGCGCTCTCCCAGCTGATGATTGTTCTCGATAGTGAGCGGAGACGCCTGGTGGTTGCTCCGTAACAAACGGGCCACCTGATACGTATCGCTCGTCGGCGTATTCCCTCCTGTACACTGTGCCCCCGGGGGTAGCATTGCTTGCCCCGCGTTGTGAAGTCAGGCCTGGCCTTTCGTATTCTATCGGGATCCGGTCGTCTCTTTCCACGCGTTTGGCTACAGGTTCAGGGGGGAAATCACCAGTCTGTGGCTCATATCTGACATCTTCGTAGCCGGACTCATCTAGCTGCTGCTGAGTGTACCTTTGGCGCTTGTTCGGGCGAATGTATGATGGAGCATTCATTGGCGACGGGGATCGTGGCTCTGGCTTGATGTAAGGAACCGGTTCGGCCTCAGGCGCTTGCCTGTCTGCCTTTCTCTTCTTCTTCTTGCCCTTTCTCTTTTCTGCTGCCCTCCCGCCTTGTGGCGAGCTTTCTGGACTGGTCACTGCGATAGGCTCATTCCTCAACGCGGCGACTTGGGCCGGGGTGCCCGTGGACGAGTTTGAAGTTGCCTCGGCGGCGACGAGCGGCCGTCTAGCTCCTGTCAATGGTGAGGTTCGAGTAGGATGAGGGGGCGACCGCTCATTTGCTCTCATGAGGGGAGACGGGGGATGGCTGTCAATGTAATGATCACGGGGGTGCTGGCAAGCACTTGATCCATAGTTGCCCTTGTGCCTGTCGATCTCCATATTGCTCGATTCTTCGGAATGACTTTGCCCGGCGCTTGTGTCCTGCCCTGGTACAGCCTTGTCCTCAGCATAGACGGTCAAGCCCGGAACTTGCCCAACTCGTGAAGTATTGCTTATGCGCGAGCTGCCAGCGTTGGCAGCTGGATTGGCGTAGGTTTGATAAGGTCGAGGAGCGTTGGTCTCCCTCAACTCCAGATTAACTGGCTCAGCATCAGTCGGGCGGATTCGTGAAATAGCAGCACTGTGGGAGTTGATCGGTGGCTGTGATTCGAGATTCTCGGCGGGCTGTGCCTCTTCGGACTCGTTGCGAACGCGGGACGTAAGAACAGAGGACGGTGTGTTGTGTTGCGACGAATAAAATGTATTGTCGTCGAAGGAGTCACTTGCATTCTCTAGATTAGTAGTAGCAGGATTTTCATCATCAGGGACAGGCCCAGCAGTGGCTTGGACGAGTGTCAAGGCCTTTGACAAAACGTCATTAAGATCGAAGTCGGGGATAGGCTCTCCTTGAGCGACATTCTTGGATGCCACTCGTCGCTGCTCCACTTCGTCTCTCAGAGCACGCTCTAATCTCTGCCTTTGCAATTGTAGCTCTGCCTTGACGAGATCATCAGACTTTTCTAGGAAAATGGGGTTGATCTCCGTCGAGCCAGACCCATATGGCCTGCTGGCTTTGGGTGTACTAGAGGGCAGGATAGACTGGCCAAGGGAAGCAGACATGCCTGGCTGTTGGGCTTTTGCGACAGTGTACTGCGACTTGTCTGACTGAAAGCCTGCCGCGTCAATTTCGATGACGGCAGCACCTCGTGGGTGGGTAGATGATTGTGCAGATGCAATCAGATTAGATGGTGGCTTGATGCTTGGGTGTTTACCAGACAGAATGGCATCTTCGAATCGCACGATCTTTTCGTACTGCTGAATTCGATGGCGCTGGCTCTCGGCCAGATTGGAAAGCACATCGTCGCCTGCGAGATGCGCTTTAACAACACGCCCTTGAGCCATGATGGCAAGCAAGTGAAGATCACACGTCGCGTCACCTCCGTGCCTTTGCTTAGCAAGGGTAACGTCAGGTTGACTGTGCGTCAGTGATGAATATGACCAGTAGCAACCCTCACGAGACGCGAAATCAAGCAGATGCTTTAGCTTAAGATGCGAAAGCGACAGTTGGAGAAGCTGGAGGAACTCGGAAGTGACACCCTTTTCGGTTCGATAATTAATATTTGGGCGGTGTGGATAATTCTGCCGAGCCTTGAGGCACCTGACAATTTTTATGGAGGTAGAGAATCGCGTCGTAGGTAAGTAGGGACCTTCCATAAGGTAAGGTACCTTAGGTAAGGTATGTAGGTACCTATGTACCTTGGTCAATTGCGCTGACACGTGAGAGGATGGCGACTCTACCTATTTCATACCTACCTACCTACATAGGTTCTTTCTTTTAGGTGGAACAAAAGTCGATCTCGTCTATAGTTATGATTGAAGAAGAGTATTTTTTTTTAAAGCACTAGAAGAAGTGAAACCCCGAAAGCGAACCCGAAGGATTGGTACAGGACCAAGCTCCTCTGTACCACCGGCCATCCAGGTCCATGATTTCCATCCAGCGTCCCTGGATTTTCGAGGAACTCAAATCTACGTATAATACTTGAAACACATGAGTATCAATCCTAAAATGGTCTATCATTTTGAACATTCTCTTTCTTAACCTCAATGGGGCCCAGTAATGTTCTAAGGCGTCGAGTCCTTGTATTACCCACTGAGGACTAGGTAGCCTATGAAGGGTTGACTTGTAATGTAAAAGAATAAGAATAAGCAGCTGTTCGCAATTTTTGAACAAGACTGAAAATGAGCTCTAGTAGAATATCCTAAGAATCGCATCTATCATAGGTACCTACAACGGTTACCTTGAGGCCAGCCCATGATAATTGCAGCCTCGTGGTTCACCAGCACGACGGCCCGACCGGAGCCGTCCAACTTGGGCAGGTACTGTACCGATTATTCAGCTACCTACGCCGAAAGAGTCATTGGGTCGAATCCCCAACGTCAGTTCCGCTCATAACCTCAATCTGGGTTCTTTTGACAAGCCATTCAATGTATAGACTACAATCACGTGTCTCAACATTTATTATTTCAGTCAATCGCATTCCCAAATCCTCCGTCTCTCTCTCTTCGCTCCGTATCTCATTCCAGACACCGCACTCCCATGCCCTCATCATAAACTCTCGCCTTAACGCCAAAGTCCGTACTCACTCAATCATGGGCAGTACTAATGGAATAAATACCAGAAAGCCGGTGTTGTTCTTGTAGGTGTCTTCTTGCCATGGCTCGAAATGAACTCCGGCTAACTCATTCACAGTGACATCGACAATTGCTTGTACCCAAGAAGTGAACCACACATAATGAGTCTATGATCGCCGCAAACTAACAACGAATGTAGGTGCCAAGGTCCACGATCTAATGGCCAAACTTATTGACGAGTACTTCTCAAAACATCTGGAACTGCCTTGGGATGAAGCGGTGAAGCTGCACCAAGAATACTACACCAACTACGGCCTGGCTATAGAAGGTCTGGTGCGCCACCACCAAATCGACCCTCTCGACTACAACGCCAAAGTTGACGATGCACTTCCTCTCGAGGGAATTATCAAGCCCAACCCTGAGCTCCGGGAGCTTCTTGAAGATATTGATAAGAGTAAGGTCACGATGTGGCTGTTCACCAATGCCTACGTGAGTCACGGGAAGCGAGTCGTTCGACTTCTGGGTATTGATGATCTCTTCGATGGGCTCACGTTCTGCAACTATGCTGAGCAACCCTTGATTTGCAAACCTGACCCGGAAATGTACAAAAAGGCCATGCGTGAAGCTGGCGTGGAGCGAGTTGAGGACTGCTTCTTCGTTGGTAAGCTTCTCCTTTGGCAACCTGTTTCTTGTCTCGTGACCTATCCCTAACCAATATGACTAGATGACTCCTACCTGAACTGCTCGAGAGCGAAAGACTTCGGTTGGACAGCTGCCCACCTCGTTGAAGAAGGGGTGAATGCCCCCAAGTCCCCTGCATCGCACTACCAGATCCGTCACCTGCGAGAGTTGCGAGACGTCTACCCACAGTTTTTCAAATCGGCGTCAGAATGAGAAAGCCAGTCCCAGTCAAGAATAGAAGACGATGCGTATGAATAATACATGAAACACTTGGACGGTGGCGTTGGGGGCGCTCGCTAGAATGAGATACCATTGATAATACGCATTCATGGACCAACTCAACGATGATCGTGCTGGTCAAGGCTGCTACCTCGAAAATGTTGCTAGCCAGCTCGTGCATACCCCCAGCCTGAACTCCGCGCTAAAAGGATGACCGGTATGGCAAGTAACCATGGAAAAGACAACGATGCTCAGGGACGCCGGATGCTACGAATCACGGAGTCAAGCTCAGCCAATATCTGATCCTTCTCCTTGATTGCCTCTTGTCGTTGAGCCTCTGCGACCTTCAAATCCTCCTCAAGCTCCTTGATATACCTTTCTTGGTCCATTTCACTATTGTCTAGGCCTGGCAGCGAGGAGATGAGCACTTCTATCTGTTGCTCCTTGAGAATAAGGTCTTGTGACAGCTCGACCATGCCCGCCCGAAACTCCTCGGGAGGAAGGGAATCGACTACCTATGTGTAAGCAACCTGAAAAAAAGACCGGATGTGTGGAAATGCTGCACCTTCTTTCGGGACATCTTTTACTTCGCGAATCTTGTCATTGGGGCTGAGGATCTCTAGATCGTGTCGTGTATTGACGTAGTGCAAACACGCAACGAATTGCTGCGCCAACTATGGATATTGTTAGTTAACACTCTAGCATAGATAGAGGGCTAGTCGCGAACCTGGTCGACGGCATCCTGTAATTGCGTTAGGCGGTCGCCCATGGTGGTGATTATTTAGGTGCCGCTCTCTATCAACCTCCGCGAACAGAACCCAGACCGTCACTAAGCCGCCCGCGGGTCGCAGCCGATTTACGGTCACGTGCATCACCTTCCGGAACGCGGGCAATCAACGATCCGATCGGGAAATTTTGGCACTGGCTTCCAGAGGAAGGAAGTGAACACCGTTGTCTCTGGCTGAAGCTATGACATGATTGGCACGGCGTGGTCCAAGTGGCAGCAACATCATGTTCACTCTTTCATAAACTGCCAAATCCTCGTTTTCCCACTAATTCATTCACCTTCGTGCACGTTTGTTTCCCTCTTCTTGTACTCTTTCTTTGCACTCTTTTCTATTGATCACCTTACAATATGTCCACTCCACCTCCCCAACCCGGGCCTCAGCCTGGGCCTGGCCAGATTCCCATGCCCATGCCTGGCCAGCGACCGTCGCCCGAGCAGATCCAGGCCATGCAGCGCCAACTTGCCATCGACGCCGAGAAGGCCGGCATGAGTGTTCCAGAATTCATTGAACACATCAAGAAGCAGGCTCAGGAACAGATGCGAATGCGCGCCGCACAACAAGCCCAGCAAGGCGGCCACGCTCCCGGCCACGCCCATCCTCACGATCACTCTCACCCTCCCCAACAGGGCCGCGCCCAGCCCATTACTCCTGGCCCTCCCAACCCTAAGGCTATTGCTCTCGCAAAGTTTCTTCGAAGTCAGGATCTCAAGCCTCGAACTGTCATCCTGAATGGCGAGCGCAAAGACATGTTTCGAGGTATGTTCGCTTGACGCGAGGTCCACTGTATATACTAACACAGCATAGTCATGCGAGCGCTTCGGGCTCTTCAGTCTCCTGCGTACGAAAAGGCTCGAAAGAAGAACCCCCTTTTGCCTGAAATTACCGACCGAGCTTCCCTCGAAAACACTTTCAAACTGCTGCCTCTGAGCATGCTCGCCCTCCGAGTCTCCAAGATCGAACCCCAGGCCGGCCCCAACGGAAAGAAGCCCAAGCGCGTCAAGGGTCAGTGGAACGTCAAGATCGAGCAGCAACAGGAAGCCAAGGAAGAGATGTACTATGTTTGGCTGTGGGAAGGTAGCCAGATCAAGCGTCAGATCTATGCTGGTCTGGCTCTTCTCGCCATCTTTGCCATTGTTCTGTACCCACTTTGGCCTTTGGTGCTGCGCCAGGGAGTCTACTACCTCAGCTGGGGCTTGCTGGGGCTGCTCGGTTTGTTCTTCTTGATGGCGATTTTCCGTGTTATTCTGTTTTGCGTCACATATTTCACTACTCCTCCCGGCCTGTGGCTCTTCCCCAACTTGTGGGAAGATGTTTCGTTTGTGGACAGTTTCAAACCCGTCTGGGCGTGGCATGAGGTTCGTAAAGCTTTGACTGCACGCGAAACTGGAGCATTGCTAACTTGACCACAGACTGAAAAGAAGAAGAAGAAGAAGAAGTCGGCAGCGGCCCCAGGAACCAGTGCAAACCCCGCCTTCGCCGCCGCCACAGGACAAGTCGCGCCCACGAGTGCTACGACAACGGGCACGGATACACAGGTGAAGACCGGCGTGGAGCAACGGCATTACGAAGCGCCGAAGGTGGAGGAGCTGGCGGACGACGAGTAGGCAGCATGCAAAAGTTGTGAGCCCAGGTGGGCGGCGTTTCTGGGATTGTGTACCAACATTTTGAGAATTTTTGTGCAGTTACAGGTAGTAATGGAGTAGGATGTCAAGTCAAGATTGTACATGAGTTGACGGTAGAGGGGACACACCGCCTGCCTAGCGCAATGCCCCTCTGCAGCAAAACCAAAGGTGGACTCGCTCAATCTATGCATTGATTGCTTGAAAGCATGCGTATAAAGCTCATCATGGAGTGGGACAAGAAGGCTGAGCCAGGCTATCGCGGGTTAATAACAACTGGCGCAGGGAGACCAAATACTTGGAAAGCCGACTGAGGCCTACGTCAATATCTCTAACAGGAACTGTTTACTGAAAAGCGTCTCTTCAAAATCTAAAAAGCAACCCAAAGCTCCTTGCCGGCCGGAATCCATCATGAGAACAGCAAAATCGAGTCGCCTCGCTCCCCTACCCCCTGTCCAGAGGTTCTACGGTACTATCAAACACGCAACGGATATTTTTCTTCATTTTTCTCCCCATCTGCAACCGACAATCCGCAGCCCACGGCCCACTTCGTTCACTTGGCGGAACAAACCTCATGGTTGCAAATGCTTGTAGAAGAATGTGCCGTCTTTGAGCTCGCCAGTTGGACTCAGACCATATCTAGGAATCTGACCGAGCTCAACATAGCCAAACTTTCGATACACCTCTTCTGCAGCACTTCCGGCTTCGGTATCAAGAAGCTGTATTTGTGGGCACCATGTCAGCCGGTTCCTCTTCAACTTAGGGCCCTGTTCGAACCTACCAGTACCGTCCTGCCACGTCTAGCTGCCTCGGCTTCCAGGGCAGAAACCAGAGTTCTCGCGCCTCCTTTGCCGCGAAATGCCTTGTGAACGAGAAGCTTTTCTACAACGCCGCGAAACGGGCCTGTCTCAGAGGAGGGCATGGCCAGCATGACGACGCCCATCACATCGGAGCCCTTTGGCCGAGAGCCAGGTTCAGATTCGTTGAGCAGGATGAAGATGAGGCGTTTTCCGTCCGTGATTTCAGCGATGCGTTCTTTCCACCAAGAAAGGAGTTTCTCATGGGACAGAGGCGGGAGGAACGTGGCGATGGTGCGGTCATGAGTGATGCAGGAGGCGTGGATGGCGGCGAGATAGGGGATCAAGTGCCCATGTTGGGTAGGAGAGAAGAGGGTTACCGTTCCTGATTGGGACATGTCAAACAGAGTCTCTTGAGCAAGAATAAGCAACTCGGTGTGAAGTTGAAGGTGTTGCAATTATGCCAGTGCTCCTTGTGCATAAGCGGCTGAGGGAGTAGTTGAATCCCAACGCATACCCGAGATGGAAGGGCTGCTTGTTGAAGTGCGCAAGGGGAGTAAACTGGGAGACTTGTTGTTAGCCAATATCGACCCGCCACGAGTTGTATATGCTGGTCGAGGACAGATTATCGCTGAAGATGGGATCCTGGGCAAGATTTTAGAGGCTTATTAGGTGATGGGATGAGGGGATATTTGGTTTCCGATCAAGCGGACCCAAGACATCCCAGGTTAGACTCACATCCAACTCTAGGCGGAGGACAAGTGAATTCAACTCAATTGACTCGTGAGTGGCAGGGTATGGAGAAGTAGGAATGAGAGAGCAGGGGAAAAGCAGAGAGAGAATGTTCGGCGGTTATTCAAACGAGGCCAGGCCGGAGAATATCGGCTCGGGAAATTGAAGCGTGATGGATGTCGACGGTTGAGATGTGATTCACTCAATCCTCGAGCAAGAACTTGAAAGAGTCCATCAATGGATCCCATTTGCAAGGTTATGGAGCCCAAGAAGAAGAAAAAATGATCCGAAAATTTCAACCCAGCCGCAGAAGGCTCAAGGGGTCCCTGCAAGCCACTGCAGCAGGCCCTGGAAGACAGCGACTGCCAGCACCTTCCAGCAGCTCGGCGCCGGCCCCGAGCCCCTGGGTTTTGATGGCTGCTCAGGGGGTCCAGCGTCGAGTGATCAATGGAGACGCTACCTACCTTACAGGTGGGTGGGGTTGCTGCCGGGTAATTGCACCTGCCGGGTCCCTCAGGTTAGCTCCCGCTACTGTACGCAACGGCTCCGCTGCACCACCATCCATCAACCGAGCACGACACCCTCTACATCCATGGATTCCTTCTAGGTGCGTTTTCACAGCTCGAGCGGAACCGGAAGAGGTTGCACGCCACCGTACCGTTGCAGGAGATTCACGGGGAAAATGGCGCTACAGTACGAATCTGGCAGGTTGGCAAGCTGTTGAAACGTGTGTGGCTCCCGCTCTACGGGACGGGTGTGCGTGTGCGTGCCTGTGTGCCTGTGTGCATGGACTGTACGTGCGTCTGCACGGTTGGCAAGGCCGATGAAGGATGGGCTTTGGGCTCCAAGAGGCGACAGGCTGAATGATAACGAGACAAGACAAGACAAGTGGACGCGAGTCAAGTCACCACTTGGCCCCCAGCTTGCTCATTGCTTCCGCAGTGACATGGAAGAATTTGGAAGTAGACCCAGCACTGTTTCACGCATCATGACGGTGGACGCAGCTGCAAGTTGATCCCCTGCAGCTACACGTTGAGTGTTGGGAAGCTGGGGGGCGAAGACGGCCAAGTTTGGTTGCCACGAGAGGACGACGGACAGCGACGAGTTTCAGATACCTTTATCCTCGGTTGTCAAAGAGGTAAAGTCGGTGAGAAGAAGTCATAACTCGGGCCATGGTCGGCAACAAAGGAGGGTGGTATACAGGAGTCTGAGAGCTGTAGTCAAGGATTCGGGAAGAGCAAGAGCCCTACGTACAGATGAGCTTCCATGATCCCGGAATGGGTCCCGGCAGTCGAGTTGGATCGACGTCGAAGAGGCCAGGATACTCTTGGGTTTCGGGCCAGGCACGCGACAGTCCGAGGTCCATTACATCTATGCCATGTAAGGAAGCGAGTGGGCATTGGTATCGATAAGCGAAGGTCAGCACTGGAGAAAAATTGCGACATGACTCTAGTAGTAGTCGACGTTGCTCTTATCAGAGAAAGGGAGGGAGAGAGAGGCCTTGCTCTTTCTTTCTTTCTTGCCTTGCTTACTTTGCCCAGCCCAAGCGGAATTGTGGTCTAACGAGGAGCCAATCTTTTTTGATGACGAGACTGAAGCTGGCCATAAACTGGCCATAAAGCGTCATCAACCTGACATGCTTCTAATCCAACTCTGATAAAGAAAAAGCGTTGATGCGTCGCCAACTGTCGGAGGTCTCAGCTTTGTCATTGTGGCAGTGACTTACCTAGGTACCTTCCCACATACCTACTAACACAAGCAATTGGAGCCCCATGATTGACTGATGCGGGGCTCGGGCAGGTAAGGTGGGAGCTCTCAAGGTGCTTGCCCGTTGATTGCTCGGAAAAGGCTCAGGCAGGCAGGCAGACAGGCAGGCTCTGGGGCAGGTATGTTAGCTGCAGCCAGTCAATTCAATTCATGGATTTCTCCGCCTCATCACCATCATCGCCTCTCCACCCGCTGACTTCGGGCCGCTCCATGGCGTCAACTTGTCATCGTCACTGCAACCTGCCCCCACGTCATTTGCGTTGATGACCCTGCATCTTGGATAATAAGCTAGCTCTCATCAACGACGATCCGTCATCTACCCATCCATCTACCAGTCTATCTCGCCCTATCCAGTGTATCATACTAACCCGTCTTTGGAGACCCGAGGCATTGGGCATACTGGGCCTCGTGCACGTCGTACGGCATGGACTTCTTCAAAAAGGTCGGCGAGCACGTCGAGGGCCTCAGCCAGCAGGTTGAGTCCGCCCTGGGCGGTAAGGAGGATCGACATTCCCATTCCCACGCAGAGGGAAGCCATGACCTTCAAGCCCAGCAGGCCAACAACCGTTTTCATTCTTTTGCCCCGGAGTCCAGAGGCAATGCCAAGTGGTATGTTGATGGCGCCTCTTACTTTTGGGCCGTGTCGCAGGCCATCGAGCGTGAGTCCCAGCCTCTGTGTTTGAATGGAGACTTGCTTGCAGTTGTTTTGACACAACAAACCTCTAGAGGCCCGAGAAAGCATCTTTATCCTCGACTGGTGGCTGAGCCCTGAGCTATACCTCCGTCGTCCTCCAGCCAAGAATGAGCAATACCGTTTAGACCGAATGCTCAAGGCCGCTGCTGAACGGGGTGTCAAGGTTTATATCATTGTCTACAAGGAGGTTGAAGCAGCCCTCACTCTCAACTCCTCGGTAAGATCCACGTTTTATCTAGGCCCAGAGGGAATTCTCACGAGTTTCATGGCAGCATACAAGAACTGCTTTGGAGGCGCTTCACGAAAATATCCGCGTCTTTCGTCACCCAGACCATCTTCCAACCGGTTATGATCTCCACACGGATTTGGGCAAGTCGTTCAAGGCTTTGACCAACTTGGATCTGGCCAAGGCCTCCGGCGATGCCCTCAAGGCAGTCTACGGTACCGCTGATGGCATTGTGCTGTACTGGGCGCATCATGAAAAGCTACTAGTCATAGACAACGGCAAATTAGCTTTCATGGGAGGACTTGATATGTGTATGGCCTTCCACTATCCGGTCATTATGAATGATAATTGACAGCAAATTCAGGTTTCGGACGATGGGACACAAGCAGTAAGTTGTGTCAAGACAATAAAAGCCCCTAGTACTCACATTGATAGGTCATCCTATTGCCGATGCTCACCCTGGCAACCTGGATGCTATCATATTCCCGGGGCAAGATTACAACAACGCAAGGGTGTACGACTTTGCCGATGTACAGGACTGGAATCAGAATAAGCGTAAGAGAGCCAACGACTCAGTGTTTTAGGGCATAGTATTAATTCTCGATAGTTGATCGCACCAAGAGCTCTAGAATGGGCTGGTCTGACGTCGCTCTGAGCATGAACGGGCCCATCACCAGTCACCTTGTTGACCATTTCGTCGATCGATGGTAAGCTCGTACTGTGTCAAGTGACCATAGCATCAAATTCTGATCCTGCATAGGAACTTCATTTTCAAGGAAAAGTATGCCCAAAAGAACCCAGGCAAGTACCACAGGCTTGAGACACCACCGCAAGACTTCTCTGGTCATAGAGGCAGACATTCTGAAGATAACGATGACTACCTCGGTGGCTTGACCGGACAATTCAGCCGGGGGATGAACAAACTCATGTCACTTGGGGAGGATGACGAACCGCGTCATCGTGGACATCGATCCCGCGATGGTGATATGCCTCATATTCAACTGACTCGAAGGTATAGCAAAGAAATTCATTGTTCAAATATCACCGACTGACGTATCTCAGCTGCTCCGAGTGGTCTTCTGGCCATCCAGTTGAACACTCGATCGCCAATGCCTACACCGATGCTATTCAAAACGCCAAGCACTTTATCTACATCGAGAACCAGGTGCGAGGCGTTCTGTACCTCAACGAGTCGTCGCTAACCGTCATAGTTCTTCATTACCGCTACCGATGACAAGCAGCGTCCTGTCAAGAACAAGATTGGTGCTGCTATTGTAGAGCGAATCGTCCGTGCCTACCAAGAAGGGGAAACCTTCCATGTTTGGGTCCTCATGCCAGCAGTCCCTGCATTTGCTGGTGACCTGCAGGCAGAAGATGCTCTGGGTACTCGTGCAATTATGGAGTTTCAGTACAACTCTATCAGCCGCGGTGGCTACAGTATCATTGAAAAGCTCCGCCAAGCCGGTATCCGTGACCCTGGCAGGTACATCGGATTTTACAATCTGCGCAACTTTGACCGTATCAACACTTCCCAAACCATGGCTGATGTGGAGTCCCGCGCTGGTGTGTCCTATGAGGATGCTAGAAGAGAAAAAGAACAGGCTCTCGGCGGATACCCTGACTCAAGCTATGGCCGTAGGACTGAGCGTGATGAGGGTCGTAGAGATCCTTACAACTCCGGACAGAGTGGAGGATACCAAGGTGAGAGGTATGGCGGTAGATCGGAGCAGGACGACTACCGAGGCGGACACTCCGAATCTAAGTATGACAGTAGGCGACAGGAAGACGAGCACCGTGGCGGATACTCCGACTCGAGGCATGGTACTAGAGCCGAGGTCAATGACTACCGCAGAGGGTACCAAGATGAGAGATATGGGGGCAGGTCAGAGCGTGATGCATACAGCCATCCTCACGCTGACCCTAGATTTGACGGCCGGAGCCAACATCAAAATTACCAGGAGGGATATTCTCAGCCGGCCTATGGCGGCGGGTCGCAGGGTGGTGAGTATCATGGCGGGTATTCGGAGCCAAACTACGGCGGCCGATCTGATCACGGGGAGTACAGCGGTGGCCACCCGCAAGAGAGATATGGAGAGAGACCTCAACATGACGAATATCGTCACCCTTACGCAGATCCAAGGTTCCAGGGCAGACCAGAGTCCGATTCCAGATACGACGATCGACCACAGCGCCAGGAGTCCCAGGGCGGATATTCTAGCTCCTCTAGATACGACGACAGGCCAGAACCCGGCCGTTATCATGGAGGACATGGAGACTCGAGATATGATGACAGGCCACCGCGCCAGGAGCACCAAGGTGGGCACTCTGATTCATCACACAGCGGTGGGATGGGTCGATACGAGAGATACCAACAGGAAGCCCGCAAGGTTGGGGACAACACCCTCGATACCGTCAGCTCCTGTTATATGGACCAAGGCCCTAGGGTCGTTGACCTCCGCTGGGAGGGCAATCCCGAGGATGAAATCAACGCTTTCGTCACGGAGGAGCTGTATATCCACAGCAAGCTGCTCATCGCCGATGACCGTCTTGTTATTTGCGGCTCAGCCAACTTGAACGACCGCTCCCAGCTTGGCTCACACGACTCCGAGATCGCTGTCGTCATCGAGGATCCCACTCCCGTTGAGTCCTACATGGACGGCCGCCCCTACACGGCCTCCCGCTTCGCCGCCTCCCTGCGCCGCTACATCTTCCGCAAGCACCTCGGTCTCATCCCTGACCAGCGGTGGGATCAGCCCAATGAGAACTGGACTCCTGTTGACCGCGATCCCAACCATTACGACTGGGGTTCTCCCGCCGATCTCCTGGTCCGTGACCCGCTAGACTCCGACTTCCAGCGGCTTTGGACCAAGACGGCGCGCATCAACACCGAGACCTTCAGCCGGGCGTTCCACCCCGTGCCTAACGACCATGTCCGCACGTGGAAGGACTATGACGAGTTTTTTGCACGCCACTTCATCGTCCCTGGTAAAAAGGACCAGAATGTTGAGGAGGAAGCTAAGAAGGGTAAGGTCGAGTACGGCCACATCGTGCGCGAAGAGTTCTCCGGTGGCGTGCAAGAGGCCAAAGAGTGGCTGTCGCGCGTCCGCGGCACGTTGGTGGAGATGCCGCTTGACTTTCTTGTTGACGTGGATGACATTGCGAAAGAGGGACTTACGCTCAACAATCTCACCAATGAGCTTTACACCTAAGCAAGAGTAGATTGAACATGGACGATGCTTGCTTGGATCGAATGCTGATGGATAAATCACCGAACGTTTTTCTTTTTTTCTTTCTGTTATTTGGATATCTCTGAGGTTGAAGATGTTTGAATTGCTCTATCTTGCATGTGACTCCGTGATGTGAGTGTGCAGAGCCGATGACACGGCCTGCGGCTTGACTCCCCCGGATGCAGGCTCCCAGACCGTTGAGCTGTAACACCCGCAGCCAGCCGATGTGAACGGCGAAACTACCGAGGAAAGAGGCGAGAGACCACAGTCAACTGTGTAGCCAAGCACTTTCGATACAAGCGGCTAGGAAACATGGGATAACGGTAAGTGACATATGCAAGCGGTGCGTTCCCACATCAACTAGTATACAAGTGCCACGCAACCTAGGTACCAAACCCTGAACTCCGATAATTTGACCATGTGTCCCAAACTTGATGCGAACCCGTCCCAACAAACCCCTTGTCTTTGTAATATACCACGGTTTGGTTATGACCACCGCATAATCTGATCCTGGACAATCGTCCAGGGAACGGCATCGGGCGTCCGAGCCAAGCCTTTATAGTCTCGTCCCATATCCAGCATACCCAACTCCAGCATGGTCACAATCTCACACAGTACCCTCTCTTTAATCAGACTTGGCATTGCCATTCTGACCGAGCAGACCATCTTTGAGGCCCAGTGAATCATCCATGCGGAAGAAGGTGCCACGAGCCCGTCGGGTACGGTTGCGGAACCAAGAGTAGATAGCGAAGCTAATGGCAACGACGAAGCCGCAAGACAGGAATGGCCGGTCAACAAAGCTCATCTGAATGTCGAAGAAGAACTTGGCAAATGAGCTGATGGTATACTTGGGAGAAATGGGGTTGGGTCCATAAACAATCTTGTCTAGGGTGTCCATGATGGACGTGTGGCTGATCATGATGTGGTTACCCGTGGGTGTGCTGTCCCAGAACTGGTGTCGCTGTTGCAACTGTTAGCATCCTGATACCAAACACAAGTGAAACATTGGAAGAAAGCTTACATCCTCCTCGTTGATGATCACGCGCTCGCCATCCCTGACATCGATGCCGTAGGTGCTGGCAAGCCACCTCTGCCAGAAAATCCCGTCAACCCACGCAAAACCAACCTCCTTGCGGCGGGCAGAGTCCATGTCGATCTTGATGGCCTTGGCGTTGCGGAGAGCACGCTGATCGCCGCGGTCCTCGGCTTCCTCGATCCTCATCTGCTTAGCATCACGGAGTTTCTTACGCTCAAGCTGGAACTCTTGAACCTGGCGGTCCATCCATTCATTGGCCGCATTCTTGAGCTCAAAAATTGAGTTCTGGAAGCGGTCCTCATCCTCCCGGTTAAGGACTGCAAGAACGACGAGCTTGTGGTTCATAATCTGGCGGGCATTGATAGCAGTCATCTCAGGGACGAGTGGGAGCCAGGTCGACTTCATCCAGGAGACCAGCGAGTCAACGTCTCTCATTTCATCGGGAGTAATAGGCGTGTAGTAGGTTGCGCGACCTTCTCTCGAGACTAGGAGCCTGGGCCAAGTCGTGATCTTGAATCTGGAGCAGAGGTCAGGGTCGCTCGTTTTGACGATCTTACCTCGCCCAATGAGATTGAGCGGGAGAGCATCCAGCGCCTTAAAGTCCTCTGTGGTGGTAGCATGATCATAGAAATAAATGAAGACAACCTCCTCCGTCTTCTCAATCTCTTTCAAGCTCACAGCATCAACATCAAGGATGCCACCGGCAACCTCAAGAGCGCCTTCGGCATAAGCAACAAAGTCACCTACGCCCCGAAGGCCCTTATACTCAGCCCGTTCGGCGCCCTGCATGAAATAAATGGTGGGGAACGCGTGTACGCCCATGTCCTTGCAAAGTTTGTGATCAGCTTCACAGTTGACTTCGCCAATATTGAGTTGGCCCTTCATCTTCTTGGCCAGCTGTTCCCATGTGGGTGCCATCGCTTTGCAGTGAGAGCACCAAGGGGCATAGAACTTGATGAACCAGGGATCCTTGGAGTTGGTCACGAGTCTATCGAAGTTGTCGGGGGTCAAAGGAACGCTGGTTCCATCCAGGTTGTATTTCGGGGCCGGGTCATTGGGCTTGGTCTTCTTGAGCATCTCCCCGGTGCTAGGAACTTTCCAATCATCGCCGAACGACTTTTTGTCGCCTTCCTTGGCAACATCGGACTCCTTCGGTATTTCGGCCTTGTTTTCAGTTGCAGCCTTCTCGGGTGTTTCAACCTTGTCAGAGTTCTCTGCCTCCTTGACAGGCTCAGTGACATCGTCAAGCGAGCTACCAGGAGCCTTGCCAGCGGGCTCCTCAGGCGCCTTTTCAGCAGCCTTCTCTAGGGGCTTCTTGATCTCATCGGCTGGCTTCTCCAGCGTCGCCTTGGGGTCCTTTTCTGCCTCTTTCTTCTCGGGATCAGGTAGCTCTGCAGCTTCATCGGCAGCTCTGGGCTTGGGGAACACGGTGTCACCAGGTTCGGGCAATTCGACGATTTCCGGTCGGCCTGGCTTCGACTTGGCAAGTGCCTTCTCGATCGCATTGCTAAGCAGCGTCGTGTTCTTAATGCCTCTCAGATTGTCGATTTCCTTGCCGTCTTCATAGAGAATTGTTGTTGGGTACGATTGTACATTATGGTCCATGCAAAGATCATAGTAGGCGACGCAATTAATCGTGGCAAATCGAAAGTCATAGTAGTCGGTAAACGTGGCATCAACGCCATCGACGGGGGGTTTCGAAGTATAGTAAAACTCGTATATGGTCTGGAACGTGGGAGCAAACTTGGTGCAGTGTTTGCAATAAGGACTAGGTGATGGGTAAGCAAGAGGTAGGCCGTCGTCGAATGGGGGCCAAGTACCTGAAGTGCTTCACCATCAGAAACTTGCTCTTCTTGAGCTCCTCCTCCAAGTTCGCAGGTGATAGCTCGAGAAATGGAGGGACCTTGATTCCGTTGAAAGTTGTGGGCTCCGTTACTGGGTTGATACTGTCCTCGGCCCAGGCAAAGGCTGGCAAGCCTGCGAGCAGCGCAAGCGGGGAGAGACGCATACTGGGCTAGAGGCACCTTGTCGGCGCGGAGGTTGGGTTCGGTGACTGGTCGATGAAGGGAATGGACGCAGAAGCGCTCGGCGCAAAGGTCTTTAGCGGAGGCTTGGATGAAACCCGCACGATCGGCTCGTCGAGGAGCGACGGCGAGACGGACAGGGCGTTGGAATAATTAGTGGCGGTGGTATCAGCTGATGGAGTCGTGGGTATGAGGCTATCGCGATATACAAGGAAAACACCAGAAACACAAGCCCACGTCGCGCTCACCAGGCGCAAATTGAGGACGTGAGGAGAGGCAAGATGACAAGGGACAGACACTTGTAAAGAAGACGCATTCAGGAGGCGTATCTCAAGTTCGAGACCACGTTCCGCATCGGAATTCGACGCCACACTGGGCCCGCCTGGGGGGGCTGAGCCACTCGGGGCTTGCTTACTGCCGCCGCGACGGGACCTACATAGGTACCTACCTAAGCGGGCATGCGGGTACCTTCGTACCCACCTGCCTGAGGTGGACCTGTGCCAGCAACACCGCGGATGGACTTACTTATTGTAGTCGACCACGAAATTCGAGACCCGTGATATTTGGCCCAGTTGGTAGTTAGCAGCGCCGCTCTTGCTCTTGTTCTAATCAGCCTTGCCCTCTCCGACTTTTAATCACTCTGCCGCCTCCTCGAACCCGCAACAGGGAGGCCCATGCCATTCTTTTTCGCCCTTATGACAATACGAGGGTATGAAGGGAATCGATTAGGCCTCCGGCGAGGATCAAACCGCAGCTCTTCTATGCTCACGCACAGAGGCTGACCGCAGCGTTTGACCACTGCGCTCCAGAGAGAAATAATAAAAGCAACTGGCTTAACTTGTTCTCCTTACAAAGCTCGCATCGCTCACTTTCAAGTCGAGGGCGGAAGGACGCCGGTGTGCACTTGTCTCACCCCAAAGACTTCTACTCCGATCAGGGTGCACAAACAAGGCCCCTTATTCCCCGACCTCACACCTAACTCTTGTGAGCTGGGCCTGGGCGATCAAATCCCCTCGTATCACGAAATATCCGTGCGCGGACACAGGTTTCGCTGGGGAGGCAACGTCAGAGACAACAAAACATCGCATTGTCAGCACATTTGTCACTTTTTCCGAAATGGAACGCCCTCCCAAGCGCCAACGGTTGGATGACCTCGAGACCAAAACACTAGAGTCACTACAACGCCCTGTCAGCCCTCCCAGAAAGAAGATACGCGAGGCGCCCATTATCAAATCTCCATGGCAGCTAACATGGATCCGAGATCTTCCAGAAGATGACAACCGGGACGCAGTCAGCCTAAATGATCTACTTTGCGATCCCCTGATCTCAGAATGCTGGGAATTCAACTTCCTACATGACATCCACTTTTTGATGGATGCCTTTGATCCCGATACACGGCATCTTGTCAAGGTCCACGTGGTTCATGGTTTCTGGAAACGCGAGGATGAGAGTCGAATCGCATTAGAGGTATGTGAGATTCTCTGGCGAACCTACAAACCTTGAGCCTTTGGTTCATCGACTCAGAAGCCACCATCTCCCTTCCGTATTCGATCTTGGAAAGCTAATATCACTTAGCAAGCGGCGTCAGAGTTTGACAACGTCCAGATTCATGTCGCTCCCATGCCTGAAATGTTCGGGACGCATCATTCCAAGATGATGATATTGTTCAGACACGATGACACTGCGCAGGTCATCATTCACACCGCAAATATGATTCCGAGGGACTGGACCAACCTGAGCAATGGCGTCTGGAAATCTCCCCTACTCCCCAAGATGTCTAGCGCGCCAAGCCATGCAGCATCACCAGAAGATTACCCCGTCGGTAGCGGAGAGCGCTTCAAAGTCGACTTGTTGAACTACTTGAGGTCATACGATCAACGCAAAATCACCTGCAAGACCCTATCTGATGAACTTGCACACTACGACTTTTCCAGCGTCAAGGCGGCACTCGTTGCCAGCGTACCAGGCAGACACAATGCGTGGGGTTTGTCCGAAACTTCTTGGGGTTGGGCTGCTTTGAGGAGATGCCTACAGCATGTTCCATGTACGGATCAAGTGGTGTCAGAGGTTGTAATTCAGATATCCTCGATTGCGACTCTGGGAGCAAAAGACGATTGGTTGCAAAGGACACTCTTTGAGCCTTTGTCGCGTTGCAAGAACCCAGGCCTTGGGCGACCAAAGTTCAGAGTTGTCTTTCCAACTGCTGATGAAATACGACGGTCTTTAGATGGGTACGCGTCGGGGGGCTCCATACACACAAAGGTTCAGTCACCACAGCAGGCAAAACAACTCGAATATCTGCGACCCATGTTTCACCATTGGGCCAACGACTGCCCTAATGGAGCCAGTGAGTGGATTCAGAGGCAGACTAGCAAATATTCTAACTATCTGCAGAACTTGCCGATGGTGTTCAAATTCAGGATGGTGGCAGGAAAAGAGCAGCACCCCATATTAAGACGTATATTAGATTCAACGAGTTCTCCATCGACTGGGCTCTCTTGACGTCGGCCAACATGTCAAAGCAAGCTTGGGGCGAGGCTGCGCGCCCTACGGGCGAGATGCGCATTGCTTCTTGGGAGATTGGAGTTCTCGTCTGGCCGGAGCTACTAGAGGCAGGCTCGATTATGGTGGGCACTTTCAGATCAGATATGCCAGAGATGACGCAACAGGATAGACGCGAAGGGAGAATTCAGCCTCTGATCGGACTGCGGATGCCGTACAGCACACCTCTGCAGCGATATGGAAGCGACGAGATACCCTGGGTTGCGACGATGGCCCATAGCGAGCCTGACTGGATGGGCCGGGCGTGGGGGCGTTGATGAATAGAAGGGGCAGTTGGAAGTCGTGGCAAGGTTGCACGCAACTAACTCTTGGCCAGCCACTTATCCAATCGTATGGCAGTCCTACCTCATTCAGACTCGGGCTTTAAAGAGCCGCATACATAGCTACCTCGGCACGTCAATGACAGATCGAGGTGACCCTCACAGACCAGAAGCCGTCCTGAACGACGATCCACCCCCGCATCGTGTTAAGAGATGCACCAACCATGAGGCCCCAGGCGGTCAGCATCGGGCTCCCCGTCGCCGAGGCGCATGGCCCTAGAACCCTGTCACAAAAAGTGCAAGCCTTTTGCCGGATTGAGATGCATGCGAACCAGTCCAGTGACTCAGTGGCCGGGCCGAAGATGGCGAAAAACGACTCCACACCCTGGCCGGCAAACAAACGATGCACGCCGCCTGACCTGACGCCCTTCATGCTGTAGTTCGGCGGGTCTTTCTTCACGCTAAGTCCAAGGTCGTGCCATGTTGAAAAGCAAAGTCGATCCAATTCGACTCTTTCCTAGTGACTCGGCCTTGCGACTACAGCTCTCTTCTCGGGCAGCTCATCTACAACGTCAATTGACTCTACGTAACACGCGTTGGCTCCGTGTGAAACTTTTGTACTACGTCTTTTGCTTGAAAACAGCTTTGCTCCGCGTTTGACTCGGTGGCGTTCTCCTCGTGTCCTGCACTTCAAGAGCTTCTTCGCGCAAGGCGTGCCGTTTACTTTTTGAAGCTGCACCTATTCTCAAGAGAAGCGACTGCCCGCTGAGACTGAGACGAGCTGTACGAGCCGTCTCATGGATCCAATCGGTAGGGGAACTGGAGCATCGCCCTATGGCACTCCTCATGGTCCCGGGGCGCATCCAGCCTTGTCGTCGTCATGGCGAGTTGGCTCGCCTCTGGCAGAGGAGGCTCTGGCCAGGGACATTGCCGAGTGCTCAGACGAAGACTTTGACGACAACGCGATAGACGATGCCTCGATATCTGACTTTGACACGGGGCCAACCATGTATCGTCGACCAAGTGGTGTTGCCTTTGGAGGTTCTCGGCCAATACTCAACCCCCAGACATTTGACGAGCCGGCCATGACGGCTCTGGAAAGGAAGCAATCCCGTAATGCAGAGCGCAGCCTACTGCGAGACAACCACGTCCTTCCACCCAAGCACCCTCGTCGACAACACGGCTTCTTCTCCCGGCTCTATCGGCGTCTTTTTAGCACAAAGGTGCCCCAGGGTGAGGATGCAGAGACACCTGCCATCACAGTTCAGCCACCCAGTGAAACGGCGCCTCTTTTGGGCTCACGGGCAGACGGTGCGTTGCCCGAACATCTCAACGAGGCATGGGAGCATGCCGTGGCCGAGCACCGAATTCGCACAACCTGGCAGCGAGAGGCCAAGACCATTCTGACATACTCGGGACCGCTCATTGTCACATTTCTCTTGCAGTACTCAATCAACGTCACCAGCATCTTTGCAGTTGGTCGCATTGGTAAATTGGAGCTTGGTGCTGTCTCGTGTGAGTCTGCTCTCTGCACTACCACTGATCGAAGCTGACCCGTATAGTGGCCAATATGTCTGCAGCTATCAGTTGCTTGGCGCCGTTCCAAGGTCTTGCCACAAGTCTTGATACTCTGTGTGCTCAAGCTTACGGCTCCGGCCACAAGCACCTTGTTGGCTTGCAGTTTCAGCGCATGACATGCTTCTTGTTTTGTCTCGCTATCCCGGTTGCCGTCGTGTGGTACTTTTCCGAGAACATCATCTGGCATATAGTTCCTGAGCCTGAATCAGCTCGCCTCGCGGGCATGTATCTTAGGGTCATGATTTTTAGTATCCCTGGCTTCATCCTGTTCGAGGGCGGCAAGCGTTTCACCCAGGCACAAGGCCTCTTCCGTGCAACGACATATGTTCTTCTCATTGTTGCGCCTTTCAACGTCTTTCTGAGCTGGCTACTAGTATGGAAGCTGGAATGGGGTTTTATTGGCGCTCCGGCAGCCGTGGCCATCAGTACTAACTTGCTTCCCATCTTCCTTTTCCTCTACGTCCGCTTTGTTGATGGCCGTCAATGCTGGGGCGGCTTCAGCCGACGAGCTCTGACGAATTGGTGGGTCATGATTCGCCTTGCTCTGCCCGGTATGATCATGGTTGAGGCCGAATGGCTCGCTTTTGAGATTCTCACTTTGCTCTCGAGTCGGTTCGGTCCCGAGTACCTTGCTGCACAGAGTGTTCTGGCTACGATTACCACCCTCTCGTACGAAATTCCGTTCCCAATGTCAATTGCAGCGTCGACTCGAATCGCCAACTTGATCGGAGCCGGTCTGGTCGAGCCAGCCAAGATGACGGCAGTGGTGGTGAGTTGCCTTGTTGGCATTGCAAGATGAGCCAAGTCTAACAATAGTGTCTAGGCATTTGGCGCTGCCTGCGTCATTGGCATGTTTAATCTCGCTTTATACACCGGTCTCCGCTATCAATTGCCTCTTCTGTTCACCAAGGATGAGGATGTCATCGAGCTTGTTGCAACAGTCATTCCTATTGTGTCCGTGATGCAAGTCTTTGATGGCCTGGCAGCAGGGGCCCACGGTTTGCTCAGGGGAATCGGCAAGCAGTCAATTGGAGGACCAGCTAATCTCATTGCGTACTATGCGCTCTCCCTCCCTTGCTCGCTTGCTCTGGCTTTTGGCTTGGATTGGAAGCTGGATGGCCTGTGGGCCGGCGTCACTGTCGGTACTTTCTCGTAAGTCTGCCCCAAGTTGCTGCCCCCAAGGATGACGGACACTAAACAGAGCCAACAGGGTCGCGGCGATTGAGTACATCTACCTATTGAGGACTGATTGGCACAAGGCGGCAGAGGAGGCGGCACTTCGAAACGCCGCTGGCTAATGGTTTTTCATGACAGTGACAGGTAGTTGTGTCAATGCTTGTTCTTCCATGGATAGCGTAAGGTTAATGGGTATAGCACTGTGGTTATGGGAGAAGAGCAACAAGAGAAAGACGGGAGACTAATGTCAGTGAAATTATTGATGACCGGAGTTTGCATAGTCGGAGTAATGCTAGGACTGGTTATAATACACCCGTGGTCAGGCTTTGACGCCAATAGCAGCTCGTCTCATTCTAGAAACTACGTATTGTGATGATTGATATTCATGCAAGGCAAATTCGAATCTATGGTATATCACATCCCATGGCCTTGCCTACTACTACCTATCCTCGGTCCGCAAAGGATCTTGACTTTCCACTGGACCTGCTTTTTATTTGCATCTTCCCTTTACCATTTCGCTAGCCCGAAACTCCCGCCCTGGACAAGTCCGCATCTTGAAGCCTCAAGGAAAGACATGGACGAGAAACCTTTGAAAAAACAGAAAAGCAACCTGAGCGTCAAGTTGAAGACGGCTTATCCGAGCATAGAGTGCGTTCGGATACCCTTCGGACCAAGCTCACTACATAGGTGTTAGCACTAATGCCACTAGTAGAGGGAGGGGGTGTAGAAACTCACTTGTAGTCCACTCTGCTCAAGCTCATCAGACGCTGGGCCTCGACGGTCTGGGCGTCCATGTTGGAGTGCAAGCAAAACGCGATGCGCGCAGCGACCTGCGCGCCAAGAAACATGGCCTCCTCGAAACCGTTCTTGGTCCACTCGCTGAGATACGACGGCAGTGTAGCCGTCTTGATACTTGTAGGGGTCTGGCTGTGGAAGTGGTGTCCTGTAACCGGGCCGCCAGCCTCGGAGGAAGCCTGGGGTGTTGCAGCGGCGTTTGCGTTGTTAACTGCGCTGGGGTTGCTGCCCGCGGCCGCAGCTGTCGTGGCAGCTTGCAAGAGGGGGTTCACGCCGCTTGAAGACAGCTGATGTGGTGCGCCGGTGAAGGAGCCCGTGGGTGTCTGAGCTCCCGTACCGGTTGGCGTAGCCATATTGGATGGCAGCTCCGAAGTGAACATGGTTGCCGTGGACGGAGAGACGAGGTGGCGTGCGTTGAGGGTTTGCAGGATGTTCTCCCTCAGACCACGCAAGCGGGAGCCGTTACCAACGAAGACGATGTTGTCCCAGCATGCAGGACGCATATACATATCATCAATGCCCTGGACGGTGCGGTAGATAGCGCTGACGATGCGGTCAATCTCATGGCGCTGGGCGAACTTGAAGCGCTCGAGGCCGACTTCAACGTCTCGTCGAATGCGCTTTGGGCGTCGCTCAGGAGCCTCGTTGGTTGGGGGAGGGGGAGGAGGAGGAGGAGCTACTACCGTAGGGTTGGCCTCTTCAGGCTTTGGTTCAGGCTTTGGCTCGGGCTCTGAGGGTTGCACCTGTCCTTGGTCTTCTGCGGGCTTAGGGGCATCTGTTGTCGCAGGAGTGGTAATGGCAGCAGCGGCGTCGACGGTGTTTCCTTGAGGAGCTTGAGTTCCGTTGGTCTCATCCTCCTTCTTGGCGTCCTCTGTTGTGCCGTTGACTGGCTTTTCCATAATCGGCTTCTCCGTAATCGGCTTCTCCTTGGGCACCTCTTCTTGGATGATCTCTTCGTAAAAGAAAGTGTTGCGCGTTCGCTTCGAATTGGGTAGACGCAGAGGCTTTGTCGCACCCTCGGCATCTTTGTCGCCCTTTGGCTTCCTGCCGGGTTTGCCCTTTTCCTTCTCCTTCTCCTTTTTGGCGAGGAATTCCTTGGTCTGACCACTGGTAACGATAGCTGCCACGTCCAGTACGCCATCATCTTCTCCATTGCCATTGGCTTCGTCACCGTCGGCGGCTTCTACAGGCTTGGGAGCCTGGGGGCCAGATGTCGCTGTGGACTCCTGGATAGGAGCCGTACCGCCGGGCGCTGGGCCAATGTTGGTCTCTTTAGGAAGATCCATCAGATTCTCGGCGGTGGCAACGTAAGGTAGGACTTCGCAGATGTTGCTCTTTTTGAGCTGCTCGGCCATGTCGCGATTGAACCCCCTTTGTTGTAGAAGCTTGAGTAGACTGCGGGTGAAGACCTCGCCTCCGCTAACTTCCCTGTCGGCCTCAGAAGCTCCGACGTCCATGTGGTTCACTACGCGCCCGTCGTGGATGGCCGTCACGTCCACCTTTTCAAAGCCGATATCCACCACCGTCATGCTAGGCCATTTCAAGCCGTACTGGGTAGCAATTCCGCTATGGATTATGCATAGAGCGGGGGTGCGGGTGTTTTCAAAGACGTATCGGGCGATGGTCTCGCAGTCGGGTCGCGTCCACTGTGGTGAGGCCATGAGCATGATGGGAGTGTTGTGGTATGTCGTCGTGAGCAAGCCGTGGACATGATCGAGGAAGGCCAGAAGCGCGCTCATGTTTACGATGCGACCAGCTTTTTAGGGTAATCAGCACTCAATTCGTCCGCCCAGGTCCGGGTCCTGGAGGCTCAATGGCAAATCCTTACCTTGGATAGGATACACGGCTCCCTCGTCCTCATCCATGTCCTCCACCCACTCCTCCTCCTCGACACCATTCACAACGGCTGTTCGCTTCGTCTTGAAGTATGGAGACCACTGCTCGCCATCCTTGAACATCCTGGTGGGCATGCGGCGCGCCGGGGGCGTCAGCTCGCTGCATCCCAGCTGGGCCATGGTGGTGCGGCTGCCAGGGCAGATGATGAGGACCTGCTCCTCGCGCCACTTGCCCGCCGTGCTCGACATGGTGCGTCTGCGGAATCTTCGTGTGCTGGCGCTCTCGCTCTGTGGCTGGTTGCGTGGTGACGGAGAGACGATGCCGCTGTCGTCAAGATTGAAATGTCCCTGGAGTGTGTCGCGCTTGCTGTGTCGCGATGGCGTCGACGAAGGTGGAGGCTTTCGCGCGCGTAGGCTGTACCGTGGCGTCGAGGATGGCGTTTGCGTGGCTGGTGAATCTGAGAAGCTGTGCACGTGATCCGACTGACCCTTGGTGGGCGTCTGACAATTGTGACAGGTCATATCGAGAGCTCTCCCGAGAGGTGGTTTGCGGTTGTGTTGAGTCTGAACAAAAACGTCGAACAAAAACGTCGATGCAACGCGCAGAAAAACTTCAAACCAAAGGAAAACAAAATATAGAGCGACTGTAAAAGTGAAGCAGTAGATTGAAGAGCAGTGGCAGAAAAAAAATCCCAACAGCCCGGCAGACCTGGTTGTCAGTGCCAGTGTCAGTGCCAGAGCTGCCAGCGGCATCTAAGAAACGGCTCGCATGTAGTCCGTCATGCACAAGTCAGTTCCGACAAGATCCTCGATGAACCGATAGCGGTAGCGCTTGGTTCATATTGTATTCAACGGCATTAAGAATACGGCTACTCCGGCGTCATCTGCTTTCCTCCAGGCACCCAGGCATTGAAAAACAACAACTCCCTGTACAGATCATTCGCTCCCAAGGATCCCATCATCCATATATTCGGTTTTTGCCTCGTCCCGTAACACATCCGGTACATCAGTAATACTCGTTCCTCCTATCAGTAGCACCTCGAGCCGGTATCAGCTCTGCGCTGCTCGAGAATGCTGATGAAATGATAATGACCGTTCCGCAACGCCGTAGTAAGAGGGGCGGAATAGCCTGCCCCGAAAGAACCCATCATAACGTACACTCCCACCAAAGTATTGACAAGAATGCGCAAAATGTTGTCTCTCAAAAACCCAGAGTTCCGTCACGTTGATCCTTCTTTACCCATGAACAGCTCAGGTCGTGCGCCATGTCCCATCTACCCGTTTAAAAAGAAAAGTCATCGTCTCGTCTTCGATTATGCAACCGCGATCGTATTGGGTGTTGCTTCTTTTGATCCCATTTTCTCTAGTTCTTCGTGCTTCTCATTTACTTCGATGCGTTCCACTTCTCTTATCGGCTTTCTCGGAGTCTCGTCCTCAGTCATATCGTCAATAACTGAGTACGGCCGGTCCGAGGTAGGAGTCGTAAGTGACGACCCATCCAAGCTCCATCGGTCTTCAGTGGCACCAGTGTAGATAGATGAAGTGTGCTTCTTAGCAACCGTTTCCGAGCTATCACAGTGCTCAATCTGGGGGATGGCCGGGGATGATCCGGCGCTGTTCTGCTCGGTTTTGGTTTCGTTCGAGGAAGCCTTTGGCTTTGTCTCTTTATCTGGAGCAGTCTCGGGCTCGGTTTCGGTGCCCTCAGTTTTGGTGTTTTCGACTTGGATGTCCTTGGTCTTGGTAGCTTCGGTGTTGATATCTGCTGGCTTGATCTCCTCGGCTGGGAAAAATTCTGACTCTGACTCGGAGGACTGAGCTTCATCGATTTTATGCTCCTCAGTTTTGGGGGCCTCGGACTCAACTTCCTCAGCCCCCTTCTCACTAGATCTGACCCTCTCAATCTTGAGCTTCGTAGGTTGAAGGAAAGGCGATGGTTGCGGCTTAGTCGGCTCATCATCATCCGACCTCATGTCCTGCTCGTTGAAAGCCTGTCGCAGAGGGCTTCGGAGGTTAGTGACATCACCGATCTCACTCTTACTGGATCGTGATGTCCTGGCGGGGCTCCTCATAGGCAGTGGGGGAGGAATTCTCTTCGGGATGGTCACCATGTTGCCCTTGGCGTGGATCATTCTGGATGCCACAGCCTGGGTCCTTGCCGGCTGCACGGCAGCCACCTCGAATACCACGGGCTCCTCGTCGTCTTCTTCCCCTTCTGCTTCGCTACCCGAATCGTCTTGGTCGTCTGCGTTGCGGCTGCTCTTGTCATCCTTGTCGCTATCGTAGTTGCTTGATGCCTTGTCCGTGTCGTCTCTTGGTTCGACCTTGAGAGTGTCTTGCTCCACCTCGGTCGTGTTACTGTGGCTGGTTGCACCAGGAGGAGCGTGGTTCCCGCTGAGGTGTCTTATAGGAGTCAGATCGACCTTTGTGTAATCAACTTCGTCCTCTTCCTCCGTCACCTCGGGAATCTGTGTCCGAGAGGCCCGGTCGTGGCCGTCCTCGCTCTGGCCGGGGCTGGGCGTTGTCTCGGGCGTGGTTCCCACGTCTGTCTGGGTGCCAGCGTCCGTCATTTGACTCTTGACGGTACGCGACGACATGTAACTACCCCGGTTACTCCTCGTGACAAATGTGTCTATGCTCTGTCTATTGAACTTGGAATACGCTGGGCTAGTGGGTGCGGGGTTGAAGTCGAACTGGTTGCTAGCAGGTCGTAACCGCGATCCGGCCTCTCTGATTTCCAAACCAGCCATTTCTAGAGCCAAGACGCCAAAGGGATCTGGGTCATCGACATTGGGGATTCCAAAAGGGGTGCGCGGGGAGGCAGGAGTTGATGACTTGGGGGTGGCAATCATGGCATCGCCTGGCGCACATTCGATGGCGATTCTGCTAATGACGGCTGCGTCGTAGTCGGTCCGGCCCTCAGCCAGCTTAATAACTTCAAAGAGGCCATTAGTCTCCTCCACGTGCCGGGAGACATTGCCGGCGAGGATGTCCATTTGCGTCACGGAGCTGGAATAGAAGCGCTCGTTTTCGTTGCCTCTCTCTGCAAGGATGCAGCCATTCAGATTCACAGATTGGGTGTGGCCTCGCGACTTCATGTATGTCAAGACGGTGTTGCCCAAATCCTTCCACTTGATGTGCGACTCGTCTGAGTCTAGGGACACAAGGGGCCCGTTAGTTAGACCAACATCTTCGCCCAGTGTGACACGAGGTTTTGTGATGGATTCGAGGGCAGCAAGGTTGTTAACGACGAGGACGCAGTCGTAAACATCGACGCCAATGATAAAGCTGAGAGTGGGCGTGTGTAGCATGATTCCAGAGGGCGGCGACCAAGTGCCGTCGGATTTTCGGGCAATGAGAATACCGGAGCCACCGGAGCCCGTCATCCAAAGACCACTGCGCATGCATGTAAAGATGGCGATTCCGGCGGCATTCTGGATAATGCGCCGAGGGATCTTTTTCGTAACTCGCTTGGGAGAACGTGGCTCGCTCATTGTTGATCGGGCCTCCTCCTCCTCCTCTTCCAGAGGTACAAGATATCCATCGGCTGTGAAGATGATGCGTTAGCACAGATGACATTGAGCGACAGGTGAGGCGATCATACTGGAGAATGACTTGAGGATGCGGGCAGCCTTCTCGCATTCGTGGTCAAGGGTCGTGGGCCAGAATGTTTCCCGCTGGACTCGGCCGTTTGAATTAGCGGCGGCGGTGTTTATCCTAGATAGCGAATGAGGGTTTGTGGAGGATATGGAGGTGCTGGAGCGATTTGAGGACCAGCCGAAGAAGCCTGGTCGAGAGCCCGACGTCCTCTTGTCCCACGAGGGGAGGAAGGAGGAAACTCGCTGCATGGCGGGCCGTCTTGCCTCTCCGTCGCCGCCGTCTTGGCCAGGCGGAGGCACGACAGAGAGGACAGGAACTGAGGGTGCGCTATTGGAATTGCTGCTGCTGGTATTACTGGCGGTGCTGGTGCGAAAGTGGACGGTCTTTTTCGAGGTGGGCTTGGATGAATATGCAGTGGTAGCAAATGTTGACGTCGATCTCGGGGTCGGCGAGGAGGTTGAGGAGGCAGGAGAGGAGACGGGAGTGGTTGTTGTTGGCGAGCCGTAAGCAGATGATGCTGTTGATGTTGTCGTCGAAGTGGAGGAGACGGAAGAGACTGAATTGGAGTCGGAGAGGGGAGCAAAGACGACGGCAGGCTTGTTCAAGGCCGAGTTGTAAGCGGCAGCTGAGGCGTGCGACGGCGCCGGGCTGGCGTGTTGCTGGAGGAGATGGTGGTGGTGGTGGTGGTGGTGGGAGCGAAAGACGTGAGAGTGGTAGTGGCTGTGGGCGTGTCCTTGGCCCAGGAGTGGACTGGCGTTGCTGCTGTTGTTGTTGGCACTAGCGGTTGCAGCAGCAGTAGCAGTTGCTGTATAGGCTTGGAATTGAACAGAAGAATGATGGGCCGTCGAAGGGGCCCCCTGGGTGGACGCCGACTGGGACTGGGACTGGGACTGGGACTGGGACTGGGACTGGGACGGGAGGAGATGATGCTAAGTCGTAGTATAACCTGTCAGCGCGGGTGGGTGACGTGGGCCGTTGAGCCATTGGGGCGCCCTCTAGAGCGGTCCTGGAACAAGCGCAAGGATACAGTTGTACATGGAGGACGGAGCGTGCAGGGGCAAGCAAGCAAAGAGGAGAAAATGGACAAGAAAATCCAGTTAGAGGGTGGAAGGGAGACTGGACGATCCGCTTTGGACAAGCCTCCCCGGGTCAAGATGAGACTCGATCAGAGCTAGCTAGAGGATAGAGCGAGGAGGGTGAGAAAGTCCCGGACAAGGCTGGGAGAGAAAAGCAAAGAAAATAGGTGAACGGTTGAATGAGGTGTAAGACGTCCTATGCTGGGTTGGGCATGTAATTGCTCGCTCCGGTTTGGTTTGGTTTGGTTTGGTTTGTTTCGATGGGTTCCCTGTGGATCTGCCTCTCTTGATCTTGTCTTTCTCCCCGTCCGTCCGTCAGGCATCTTGGACCCAGCTACTCGCAGTCGTCGTGGCCGTGCTCTCTTGTCTGATCTGATGACGGCACCACGCACCTGGAACCCTGGAGCCAACCCTGGAATCCAGAGACGCCAGGGCTTGTCGAGGTACAGTACAAAGGCCGCCCAGCCTAAAGCCCGGGCGTTGAAAGGTACCACTTGGACGGGGCGGGGGGGCTTTGGTGCTGCTCGGGAGTGGTGGATTGGAGGTGTGGATGCTGCGCAAAAGGTAAAATGGGAGGAGGGAGTGAAAAGTGGAGAAGATGCACCAAAGTGGGCTGAAGGGGAATGAATGAATTGCTGGTGAAAGTGACCTGGATGGCGATCAAGAACGGCAACAATCCAGAGTCTCTCTCCATGAGCATGAAGAGCAGAAGCCCCAGGTTGAAATGGGTGAATCGACAAGAACAAAATGCGGGGGCAAAAGTATCAAAATTGGGGCAAGAATAGAGAGAGAGGAATCTCACCGTGTTACTGCTTGCAGACGTATTTTTCGCCGACGGCCCCCAGCGTCCAAAGCTCCAGCCGCCTCCACTTCCACTACTTTTCCCGCTGCCCTTCATGTTGTTCTCCCTGTCGACGTTCTTGTGGCTGCTGGGATTGGATCTGGTACCGATGCTGCTGATGCTCACCTTTTTCTTTTTCGTCGTCGTCGTGACCGTCATCCTCCCAGCCAGCTCAAGAGCTTGCTTGCTTGCTTGCTTGCTTGCTGCCGCTGCTGTGCCCTCCGATTCGCGATTCCTTCGGCTCTGCGCGGAGAGCGTTAGCGCAGATGCTGATGTGCGCTCGACTCGGGCGCCGACTAGACTAGAACTAGGGGACCAAGCCGGATGTGCGTGCCACTGCAACTCTCCAGACGGTTTGTTAGCCCCGGTCCGCTAGAGCACATGGCCTTGGCCCAGTGGACTCCAAGGTGAGTGGTGAGAGCGGCGCCGAGGTGGTGCTGCGGGTGGTGCTGATGCACATGCGTGCGTGCGTCTGTGTGCGACGATTGCGTGCCGAGCCAAACCCGGGCCTTCTCAGCCCGTTCCGAGAGGCACTGTAGATCTTGGATAGGACGACGCGACGCGACGCGGGACGGATATCAATGGGGACGGGTCCGTGATGCCCAACAGCACTACGTCCAGAGTTTGAAGTCGAGGCTGAAGCTTGCAGGAACAAGGCGAGGCGAGGAAGAAGATGGGAGAGGGGAGAAGAAGGGGATCTTGCAAGAATGATGCGTACCTGTTTGAGCAACGTCGGCTGTGTTCCCAATGGCTAACACCATTGCCCGCCTTCTGCCCTCTTTCCCTGCCTATGCTGGATATAGGCCCGGCTTGCCTTCTCAGAGGCGTGAGGAACAAACCACAGGTGATCAACTGCAAAGAGCGGATCGAGCAAGCGATCGGGATCGAGATCGACTAGGCAAGGGGACCAACCTGGGGCATACAATGAATGGATGAATGGATGAGTCGTGGTCTCGTTGGTGAAGAAAGACGACAAGGCAAGGCATCCAAGAGCAGGGAGGGATAGAAAAGAAGGGCGACGAGGAAGCCTTTTGCCTTGACTGGCATTCCATCTCTGCTGCGCTTACACCCTCCCTTTTTTTTTCCTTCTTCATTTCTTGGTCTTGTTCCTCTCTAAATAGGTATCCAGCTTCCACCGGCACGGGATGCACTTCGCGCTGGGACAGGCAAATGCCCATGCCTGCTGGGTGCATCTCTGCCACTTTGTCGCCTTTGCTTCTTCTGCTGGCCTGCCTCGTCTTGTCTCTGGCACCAGAGCCATGCGACCCTTGGCCTCAACCGGACCAATAGCCACCGTGACAGGTCGGAAAATGGCAAAAAGTGATCTATTAATTCCTCCATGTGGCTCTGGAAACGCATTCCAGGGTGTCTAGCATTTCACTTATGATGCCCGGCTTTGACAAGTCAAGTCCCCTAGTCCCGCCTCCCCGTCTGAAACCTCGCCATGGATTGTGTGTATCCATAGTCTGTGTGCGTGCAGACCGTCACATACGTACTCGGATGGGACCGTGAGCAGCCAAGGACATGTCTGCAGGCGAACGCATTACTCGGGTATTCGTTTCTAACTCTGCAGAGTGATGTAAACGGAAACAGCGAGGCAAAGAAAAAGCAACAAGAACCAAGTCTAGAATGCAACGTCGTTGATCCTCCAGACCTGTGCCTGACTCGAGGAATGCTGTGTTGGGCTTCAGGACAGAGTTGGCGACTAATAAGCATTCATGGATCCCGCCCAATGTCAACGGGCCAAAAGCCAAACCAACCAACCGGAAACTTGGGCGGGGGGGGTCCTTTTTAGCAAGTCGGCTTGGATGTACTGTACAGTACAAGATAGACGGGTGGAAGTTTGTTTCCCCGTTGGACGACTGTTTCTCTACCCAGTCGTAGCTAGTTTCATGTCAAACTCTCGAGTCAAGCTCGCCCGTTGACGGCAACTCGAGGGGTCGCAACGCATGGCAGAAGGCGGGCCGGCAGAGACTAGGCCGGCATCCGTCAAACGTCGTTCCGAGGACGGGATGTGACTCTTTCGCCCGTCAGCTTACTGTACATACAGGAGCCGGGCAAGCCTTTTAGGTCACAGTAGTAGTCTGCTGCTCCTCTGCGAGGTCTCAGTCCCACATATCCATATCTATCCATCCATCCATTCGAGCCGGTGTCAGTGGTGGCTGGATCTGCCGCATATGCACTGACGACGACGGCAGCGACGACGACGCTGCGAACGGGGATGACCTCGAGGCAGACGGAATTCACCCTTCTCCCTTTATCGCATCCCATCCCATGAGCCGGTGTGGCGTGGGGTCTTCATTCCAGTCGCTGAGATTGTCCAGATGCGACCCCCTTGAGGGCGGACGACGGCACAGCTCCGATGCCAGGTAGCGGACAGAATTAGAAAAACATGACATGAAGCAATGTCAGCAATGGTCGAGAATAGGGCAGACGGGAAAGAGCTTCGGGTCCTCAAATTAGTACATCTCGATAAATTGATGAGGGGATCCATCGTCCGTACATAACCTGCTGCACAGCCGCTGTCAGGGTCGGACGGAGAAATGCAGGGGGGGCAAGCGGCTCCCTTTGCGATCCGGAGAGCAAAAGCCATCCCATCCCAGATCCATATCCATGGGTCTATTACAGCCACATATGGCACACAGGTACTAGCCACATTTTACCCCGCCTT
>JAADYS010001810.1:0-14103 GCA_012931995.1 Fusarium albosuccineum | reverse complement strand
GTAAAAAAGCTAACATAGAAGAAGTTATTAAATTAAATTTAATTACTAAGGCGTCACGCTACCTTTCGATTGGCGGCTTTCTAAGGCTTTAGCTACTGCGCCTGAATTTTCTCAAGGATTCGACTCCCTTAGTACCACTTACTCGATCGGGAGATTGCTGACTCAATAAGCACGTTGATCTACCGCTAGCAAAGATAACTTGGTGGCATCATGAAACTATTCACTATAAGTGAATTTACTAATGTTGTTGATCTAGGATCGAAGACCTACCCGACAAGCAACAAGGATTATGGCGCCCTATGCCCAGGCAAGTGCCCAGGTGACGACGTCGACGCCAGAAGCCCTCACGGAAAGCTCAGACCCGGTGGCTACAAATGCTTGGTGTACTACGAACAAGTCGATCGGCCATGGGGTGGAAAGATAATCATTGTTCCCAACGGCTAGACCAAGATTGCTGACAAGGTTGCAGCCCGTCCCGTGCCAAGGAGTTTTGACATGGGACACAGTGGAAATCCAACCAGCCTGGTATCGCAGGCTGTTGTAATGCGCCGCCATATCTTCTCGGCTGACGTCAAAACGCACACAACAACTGCATCAGAGTCGAGGAGACGCATCATAGACAACAGGCAGACAATAAGGCGCCAAACGGTCATCAAACCCCTTTTCGGTCTTGTGCTTACCCTACTGTCTATAAAAGCCCCGGTCGGACTCCAGCCTTCAGCTAAAACATCACGACATCTCACAATTCAGGCGGCATCAGCTCATACCCAAAGATCAACCACCCAAAATACGCGACGAACTCAAAGCAAAGCTGTTGGCCGAATTCCCAGATCTTTACGAAACCCTGCAATACAAGCAATTTGAATGTTCCGATGGCTGGTACGATATAATACATCGCCTCTCCACCGGTATTGCGAACATTATATCCCAGAATGAGGATATGGATCCAAAAGTCTACACCGTATTTCAGGTCAAGGAGAAATTTGGAGGCCTCCGCTTCTACATGTCCGGGTCTACGGACGAGATCCACCAATTGGTTGCAAAGGCTGAAGAGGAAGCCGAGCGTACTTGTGAGATGTGTGGTGGGGAGGGAAAATTGCGAGAAGGTACATGGTTGGTGACTTTATGTGACGCGTGTGAAGCTTCTCGACGCCAGCGACAGTAGAACTTATGGAGCTAGACGTCGATAGGCGAAATATGTGTTTGAGGGTTAAGGCGAGGTCAACACCAGCGGAGTTGGAATGAAATGACTAGTTCTTAAGCATCAAGTGCG
Source organism: Fusarium albosuccineum (assembly GCA_012931995.1). Taxonomy (NCBI): domain Eukaryota; kingdom Fungi; phylum Ascomycota; class Sordariomycetes; order Hypocreales; family Nectriaceae; genus Fusarium; species Fusarium albosuccineum. The sequence continues at coordinate 12,830 of JAADYS010001810.1, read as the reverse complement.
GAAGGTTAAGAGGCTATGAGGCTTCGGCATTCTCTGAATAAAGAAGTCAATGGTAGTAGTTAGGTCAGCGAGGCGACGTTAGTTGCCTCGCTTGACCACTATTTTACTTCTTGTTCTGAGTTAAGGGACAGCGAATCGACTCATGTTAAAAAGAGGAGAGCTAGAAGACGTCGTAGTGTTATACTCAATGCGCATGTTTGGAACACGTTCAAGACGGAGCCGCTGAAGTAAACGATTTCATAAGCTTCTAGAGGTCAAGTCAATTTGTGCCTTTAACAGCAGCTTGCAATCGTGCGAGACTGCTACTAGTCGCACGCAGAGCGAGCTCCCACTCATGAGGCGGCAACGGCGCTCCGTGCGGTATCCAATTGGTTAAAGGTTGTTGACGGTAAAACAGCAGGATTGATGAGAGAATGGTCAGATTTGGTAGGCAAACGGTGCATCAGCGAGTGGTAGCCGAGAGTTCCGAGTCAAGCACGTTCTTTTACCGTATTTCCATGACATGGGCAAATCCTTGTCCTCAACGTTCACTCTTGGGCTTGTCATTTTATGCGAGCATGTCACTAGCTTGCTTCGGACTTGGGCACTTGAAAACCGAAGCGCCACATTATCCACCAAGTCAAACTGAATGAAGCTTCTTTTTAACAAAATGACCAGGGGGTCTAGGGGTTTTGGGTGGATGGGGACGAACCCATCTCATTTCCTTAAATAGGGCGCTAACCATCAGGGCCACGCCTTGCGATGTTCCGGACCGACTGCTCTTATCTCTCTGACCTGGAAAGAAGTCGCTCCTTGTCTCTAAGAGTAGTATTCCTGACCGTAACATGAGACAAATGTAGCAATGGTGCCTTTTCAAGGATTCCAAGAATAATTAAACAGTACGGCTGAACCAATCGGTGAAATGTCAAGGTTGCAGGTTGATGACCTATCCCTGGTCAATCTCTGCGGCTCAATCCGAAGCACTGGCCCCATAATGACAGGCTCTAGAATAGTCGATGGGGAGACCCTCACTCTGTCTCAAAACTTCCGCCAATGGCAAAATACTCCGCCAGACGGCAACGAGCTTGATCTGAAACTCGCAGCCGTGAACCGAGGCCAAGAAGCTCGTATTTGTCAAGCTAGGGTAGATAGGAGACAGATGAGTTATGATCAAGGCTCATCGAAAGGATTTTTGTATATAACACTGGCAGTTCGCTCTTTTTTTCGCAAGAATATCTCCTCGCTCATTCAGTATCGACATCTTTTCTCTCTTTTTTGAAACGTTTCGTTTTCTTACACTCGTTGACCCTGGTGGTTATACAATCATTCGTTCACTCATTCACAGTTAACTTCAACAACCTCTTCACTCAGCATTTCCACTTTGCCAACCAAATTTCTACCACCACCGCCAAAATGAAGTTCTCCATGATCATCGCTGGGCTCTTTGCCTCCGCCGCCATTGCCACTCCTCAGGGCAACGTCACTCCCAACACTATGGGAGCCCTCGAGAAGCGTGCCTCATTCCCCATCCCCGCCTCCAAGGGCTCCGTCACCTACAAGTCGGCCCAAACCATCAAGGGCACCTTTGACGGAAAGATGAAGACCTATGGCCGTGGAGTCAAGTGCACTGGTCAGAAGGAGGGCGGTGACAAGGATGCTGTTTTCATCCTTGAAAACGGCGCGACCCTGAAGAATGTCATTATTGGCACCGATCAGATTGAGGGCGTTCACTGCAAGGGCTCTTGCACTATTGAGAATGTTTGGTGGAAGAAGGTTTGCGAGGACGCCCTTACTCTCAAGGGTGACGGTAACGCCCTTGTTAAGGGCGGCGGCGCCACCGGAGCTGAGGACAAGGTTATCCAGCACAACGGCCTGGGTACTGTTACTATCGACGGCTTCACTGTTGTTGACTTTGGAAAGCTCTATCGTTCTTGCGGCAACTGCAAGAAGATGGGTACTCGCAACGTCGTTGTTAAGAACGTCAAGGCCTACAACGGCAAGCTTCTTACTGGCATCAACTCCAACAAGGGTGATAAGGCCACCATCTCTGGCACTTGTGCTACCTCAGTCAAGAAGATCTGCACCGAGTACCAGGGCACTACCCCTGGCAACGAGCCCAAGGAGCTACGGTCCGGTGTTAGCGCCGCTTGCAAGTACACCTCCGTCAAGTCGTGCTAGACGCATAACAACGTTCGCCATCGTCTGAGATGAATGCATCAATGGCGATAACGGTGGGAGAGAGGGGGTAATTGATGCAAAGGAGAATGCATGGAGATGTTGGTCGTAATAGACAAGGATCTCGTCGGGGACTCGAAATCTATTACTGAAGTATCATTCTGTATATATTACCTTTATACATAATTCAAAATATCTTGTCTAGAAACTTGGACCTCCCGATGGTTGCATCGACTACCATGCAGAATATTGCCAAGCAAACAGGCAGCCTTTATAGACTTGTGACTGATACTTGATGCATTGCTCTGTTGTGCAACTTGGTGCTGACCCTGGCTTAATCCCGACGCAATACCTTTCTAAACTGCCATCTTACAAGCATCTCCATAGCACCGTCTCGCAAGAAAGAACACCTCCCTTTGACGATGGTGTCTGTGTCACTCTCAATATCAATTGGTTTGCCGCTTTTCCAACGCGGCGCTGCCTGTGGCGGTTCGTGTGTTTTGCAAAGTTTCTTACCCGATGATCATGGGCTTATCTACCCTCACGGTCACACGAGATGGCTCGGTGCATTCACCCCAAACTCCCGCTCAAGGAGAAACAGTCAGCGTTCAAAGGTTGGCAACACTTTTGGCCATCTCATCCACGGTACTACTCAATGGCTCGAGGATAACATTGGGCGCATTCTCATGTGGCTACTGCAAGACGCGGCCGCTAGCAGCGAAGAACCCACGGAGTGCATCAAGCTGATCTAAAGCACCTACAACAAGTAGTTCAACAATCCGTGGAAAAGACATGCGTGCTTTACTTCAGCCGTGCTTCAGAGCCTCATTAGACAGACATTTGCCTCTGTTATGATCTTCTGCCAAGTCATAGACAGCGTCGCGGATGTATCGCATGGTAAAAAGCACTCGCACATGTATGGAGCGAACTTGAAGGACATTATTCCGAGGATAAAATACTATATTTGTTAAGAGAATGCTTAGCTAAGTCTACAATACTCCTTATCCAGCAACTCATCTAGCTATTTATGCACTTACTTATCTACCTACCCATCCAAAGTCTCATCCAACGGTACAAGCAGCCGCCCATACTGATCCATCCACTTCGTATCGCTCTCATGGCCCTCAACAACTCGGCATAACAACACCTGGTATCCTGCTGCCTTGAGACTACTGAAATCAGGTCTCAGAGCGTTGAACATATGACAGGGTCGGCAGGTGATATGCACACATTGTTAGAGACATCTGTAACAGGTCAAGTCACTGTTTCATGCTCAAGAGTCACTACAACAAAGAGCAGCTTGGGGTTCTTCACCTTTGATCATTGCCTATAAACCTCACCGTTCACGACCACACCAACACAAAGGGACAAAGGCGGTTGTTCATTCATACACCATCACTCATATTGATCTCTGCGTACTGCCATCGACACGCCGTCTACTATTTCCTTCTATTTCTGTTCTTCCATCCTCTTCCATCGTGCAACGTTTCATATGCTCTTGCAAACCTGATCATGAGGGCAACCAACACGCTTAGTGGTTTCTCCGTCATCATTATTCTATTCCAAGGCATATCAAGCTACACCACCCCCATTCAATACAGCCCTCCATACGTACTTGAAAGAGACCACTTAAATTTTCCACCTCTTTTCGCCGGCGCCGGCACATCAGACACCTTATACCCTTTCAGATCAACGTCCGACTCCTCAGCGAGGTCACATTTGCCACGGAATAATGCGTACCCATCCTTGGAGAAATCCAGGTAACCAGGGCTGGGGTCGGAGTAATATTCGCCGGCTTCACAGCCCCGTATTCTAAAGAAGACGCGACGCGACGCGGACGGCGTAGTCTTCTGACGTTTGCGTGGTGGGCCAGACTCCCCATCTTTGTCGTCGTCGTCGTCACTTTCATTGTCTTCCTTGTCTTCAGTACCATATTCTCCATCATAATCGCAATCTGAGTATTCATCATCTTCACCCTCATCTCTGAGAAAATCACGCAGTTTCCTTTTGGAATCAGAGAGGATCATGGCCCCTTGAAAGCTCGCAAAGTCAACCGCTGCTATCAGGACTCCAGCAACTTTGCTATCACGAATCTCCAAAGTGAAGCGTGGTCTTGGCGCTGTCGAACCGCAGACGTCCTCAAACATGCCTTCCCATGCCCTGAACAGCGTGTTGGATTCGACGGCGTAGGAACCTCGGCATTGCCTCAAGTCAAACGACGTCTGTGGGGATTCGTTGCCGGCACGCGCCGGACGGCCTCGCGATGAACCGCCCTGGTTTGATCGAGAGAGATAGTCCTGGTGAGCTTTCATGGAGTTTTCCTGGTCAGTCTTCTCCCTTTTCCTCTTCGTATCCCGTGCTTCAGCGGTAATCTTCCTAGCCAGAGTCTGTACCGCCATGTAACCCCAGCCAATGCACATGGTGGATTTGAACTGAGTGCCGCCTGTAGCCCATGCCAGGCCGGGGACTCGGCCAACTAAATCCTGGATGTTCCGTCCAAGGTTGTCGTAGCCGTAAAGTGCCAGGGGTTCCGGTGTCTTGCGTCGATCAGGTTTTCCGTCAGTCAGAAAGTAGTAGTTCATGAACCAGTTTATATCGATGTTTGCCTTTTCGCCTGGACTTTTGTTGTGGAGAGCCTCTTCTTGTTGCTGCCGTCTTGTGGTCTCCCAAGCCCGGACGTCGATTACCCATTGTTGGTGCATGGGTTCAAGTTCGAGCTCCATGGCCTGCTTGAGACTGGCCACCCACTCTGGCACCTGGTCACACTATATGTGAACAAAAAGCGTCAGTTTAACTGTTGAAGTTGACATCTGATATACTCTCTGTTGTGTAACTCACCTGTCCATTCAATACCGCAGTTCGGAGCAGCTCGCGTAACCGTCCAGAGTTGGGTTTCCCCATATCCCGTGGACGCTTTATGCCATAATGATCGAGCTGTGCAGAAAAAAATCTCTTTTTGAACAGTTGTTGGGCCCTCTGTTCCGTCTTCATCCGATCTTGTGGGAGTTGTAGAGAACTGGGGTCAAAGAGTTCCCTCAGACGGGATCCGGGGATCCGAGGGATGTCTCCATTTACGCGGGTGAAGCGCCCTTTGCTGAGTTGGAAACCGTGTCGCTGGACCACTGGTTGTGTAGGACGGGGACCTGACATAGTGTGTAATGTAGGCTGGCTCCAAGAAGGACGTCAGCGCTGCACGTTGTAGACGAGCTGAAAGCGTGGTTAATAAAGACGTGCGGCTGTAGGACTGGAAATATGAGATTATGAGTTATTTGTGCGCCGTTGCTGGGATGTATATATCTCCATTGAAGCCCTAAACTTACTTTTTTCTATGGCGCTAATCATGTCAATTAGGGGGTGGCGTTCCATTGCGGAATTGTGTTCGCCACACTGATCATTATGCTCTGTGGCTGGTGATATCTCATTCCAACTCGTACGAAGCTTACCCTTGAGGAGAATCGCTGATGAGAGCAATGTCGTAATTGGCTTTGCTATTATAAAGAGCATAGGAGATATAAAGAAATAAATCAAGATTAGTGTTTCATTAAATTATTTCTCATCTCTGCTAACGCTAACGGTGGTCGCCGCAGTTGGCTGATATCTTAGTTGTTACATTTTGCCCATTGATCGAATAGCAACGTCAGCGTGGTGGGTATTTTGGCAACTCGATCAATTGTCAACAAAAGTGTGATACAGGGTGAAAATGGCTGGTCGCTCGAATATTGGAACAGTGGCAACCTACAAATGCAGCGCCGCCAAGAAGTGTTGTACAGATGTTATGAGTGCCGAGGGGCAAGCCTGGGCCACAATTGCAATGTAAGTGCTGGCGAAGGTTGGTGTAACTGACCGGCCTCACTCTAGTGTGGGCCAGGAATTTCTCTCAGGCGCAAAGCTCCAAGTGTGAGGAATTCGCGCCGTTCATCTTTCATGGGTGCTTTGGTACATTTGTTTCTCCATGTGGCTGGGCATACCTGGTACCTCTCGGATAGTTGTCTCTGGCTGTGTTTTGCTTTTCCTTGAGCTACTGTTCGTACGGCGGACCGTAGTGCCCGTGGAGCGCATTTCCTCCGACCAGGATGTACCGGAACATGCCATGTTGTCGCCGCAGCGAAACTGGGTACTGTACCTACCTACGCGAGCCAACAGACAAACGATTGGGCACGCCTATTCAGCTTTATGCCCAAGTTACATGCAGGTCTCAGTTGGAGGCGCTGCAATTACCGGACCTACTTGATAACGCACCCGATTGGCTTGCTGGACACGCCGCCATCGCGCACCATGCGAGCGCGTCGTAACGCGTCACCCCTGCCCCGATTGCTTTCCCTTCCCCTCTTCATTCGACGCGTGATGTTCGTTAAGGCATGATTCTTCGGCCACAATTTAGATTTAGAGGGGCGGGATCCGGGACTAAAACAGGCTGGGACTTGGCCCTGTCGATCACTGCTTTCGCCTTGCCCTTTACAGTGTAGCGTGCTGAGGACCGTTCCGCTTTGCTTGTTCGACCTGAGCCACTATTACAGACCACCTCCGCAACGCCCAGGGCATTGTGGCAAGTGCGTGCCTTGCGCGAATAACCTGTCAACAAGTATGTCATTCGTTAGGCCCTCAAAATGTTGCCCCTGGTGTGCTATCTACCCAATAAGTTAACGCATCGAGGTCCAGTGGCCCGTGGTGTGCAAGACGTCTAGGCGACCAGACCACCACCCACCTCATCAATGCCGACCTGAATAATCCTTACTACCCGTTTGTTGTTAGCAAACCTCCATTGCAGGTTTAGTAGCAAAGACCTCTGGACACCCCTCCTTGACTGAACCGTGTACTATAATCTACATTTCAACATTGAATACCGAGCAGTTCTAGTGAATTCTGCTCTCCGGCAATCCCCTGCTTGATGCGACACATATTCCCTCCTCCAAGACCCTGCCTTGTATGCTATGACGGAGGAGCTGCTGGGCCGGTTTGCGTGGCGGTCGATTCCAGATCCATTTCTCTTTCGACGGTTCGACATCCAAGCCGCACACTTCGTCTCTTGGGATCAACGCTTAATTTGTTGAGAACCTCTTCATCTAATACCAAGCTCTCCTCGGGCTTCGACCCCTCTGAGGCAAACACAACAGTCCCTCACCCGCTAATGAGGTCGCTGATACGCTCGCGTTCTGGAAAATCAACAACCCGGACAAGGTCGGCTGCCTGGCGCTAGACAATACTAGCAACAATGACACCTGTATGAGCGATCTTACTACCGAGTACGATAGGTCCTAACCTAAAGAGCGACGGACTAGATATACTACGCAAATATTTAACCTTAACGTGTGGGTAATACTCTGCGATGGCAAGCTAGAATACTTCGTTACAATTATCGCCACTAAAGGCCACGATAGACATTACTTTGAGGAGCAACTTGATCAAGCTATTAATGGGGCTCTAAAAAGAGAAATGAAAGACGGCATGGACGAAGATCCAGAAGCAAACAATGGAATTCGTATCCAAGACGAGGATCTCCTATCACCCTACCTAGCTCTAGAGGAGATCACTGGTGCCACTTTAAGCAATTTAGCGAGCATAGCATACCAGGAATGCTTCATAATATCATGATTTAGGTGAGAGCGAGGCCATAGCTAGTCGAGTAGCTCTGTCAGTCTCAGCGCAACGGGTCTGGCTACTTATTAATGCTTCACTGGGTCTTTAATAGTGCCTCCAGCTGGGACTCGGATATGCAGATGATGAAAAGGGCGCTTTGCCTCTGCATAGCGCTGAAAACATTTTCTAATGGCCCGTTAGGGAACCGAGGTCCTTTGTGACAAGCCGAAACCGGCCGTTCTGCTATACTGTATAAGTTCATATGACAGGGAGGTTATTGAGACACTTGTCAAGCTGCTGAAACTCTAACCCCAATTAGTGCCCATACTCTACGCCACTAGTGAATGTTCCCATCGCGTAATTCGGTGGTCTCACCGTTGGATGAAAATTGGTCATATTGAGGCAAAGAGCAAAAGAACGGGCTAGAACATCCGCAGAACATGCAGAATGGCCCAACCAACATTCACTAGGCCAGGATCTGGTCTCAAATATGTCACTCGCTTTAGGAAGCTGACAGAGCGAGCAATTGTCGCCTCGTCGAGCGGGTAGAGGAGAAGCGGACTGTCAGAACGGGATGGAGGCCTTTATTCTATTTTATATACTTCTTCTTATTTGTGTAAACCTCTGCTACTCCCTTTCCACCACAGCTATCTCCAAGCTCACCACTGCATGATGTATTGCATATATCATTACTGACCTTCTTAGCTCCTGGAGCCATTGTCATACCACAAGTGCAGATGTAGCCTTCCCAGAGAGCAAAGAAGTCAGCCCTCTTATCGACAGTGCAAAGACTTGCACACGCATCCACAGATATTTCATCTGGTGAATCGATAGTGTCACCACCTGTCGTGCCCTGGATCGCTCGCGTCTTACCATCATGGACGTAGCAACCGAGGCTCTCGTACTCGACACGTAACATTTCTTTATCGGCAAAGACTTCAATAGCGTCTTTGCCACCGCAAACATTTGTAGTGTTACCATTGCAGTGCATATTACACTTGGAGTCGTCTATGATCTGACTATCCATACGCAAGCGATTGTCGCAGAAACATGAGTCGCCGTTTTGGATTCCCCACACGGTCCAACCCTGTTGGAAACAGTAGGACTGACAAGCTATGATAGACATGGGCTTGACATGGTTTATACCGTCGAGTGTTAAAACAGAGCGATTAGTAGTGTCTGCCTCGCGAGCAAAACATCCGAAGCGCCAATTAGGAGGGATGGGCTTAGGTTTGGCTGCGAAAGATTCCTTGGTAGGGCCGACACAGTAGGTTCGTCCTGGGATAAGATCCGCGTTACAGTTGTCTTGCGACACTGAAGGGTTGGCTTGTGTAAAGAGAGGAAGACTGATGTGATGCTGCACAAGAACTCGAGCGCAGTCATCTCCCTTCTGAACTGTATACCATCGTCCACAGTCTTTAATGGTCTTATCAGCAGGACTGGCGCCGATGGGTGGTGAAACAGCCTTGTCAGCATACTCAGAGTATGCCGGGTCTGAACTAGTGATGTTGACGTCGTGATCAAACTTGCCACTAGGTGGTGTAATGCAGATGACTCGACCAAGTGTCTCTGTAGCGGACTGAAGATTTCCGCAAAGTTCATGGACCCAGGGGTTTAAAGGGCGAATGTCTCCCTGATCAAGTCCTGTTGCGTAGGCGACGGACATACAGGTGTCGTCCTTCTCGAGCTTGTAGGTCTTACACTGAAGCGGTAGACAGATTGAGACGCCTTCAACCATGTCGTTACAGTCGAGAATATCCGGGTTGCCGATGAAAATGGCTGCAGAAGAGACGCTGTACTTGAGAGCTAATGAGTGGCAAGTGTCGCCAGCCTTGATGGTATACGTGACCTCGGAGAGACAGAAGCCGGGTTCAGAAGGCTCTGGAGGGAAAGGCGAATATTTGGCAGTGGTCGGCTGGTTGGACAGAGAGCAACGCTTGACTGCTTGCTTGAGAGCATCCTCGTAAAATGAGTCCCGGTTGTAGTAGGAGAAGGGACTGGCCTGCATCATCTTGAGCCGGCCGACGTAACAGTCAGAACAGAGTTCATTGTTTGGCATCTTGTCAATAGTCTCAGAAAGGGTGAAGTTGTAGATGATATCTGTAAGCTGTTAGAGAAGAAACAAGAAGATCGAGATGCTGAGATTGCTTACCGTTGCAGTACTTTCCAGTCTTCTTGTCAATCTGACATGTTTCGTTCATACCTTGTGAAATAAAAGAACCCAGGACACCAGCAGCAGCACCATTATGCCATGTCGAGTTACCGCAGTAGCTATCGACAGCTGAACGCCAATCTGACATGGCTTGCGCGCAGCTCTTATCGCAGACGGAGTCGACATCAACCTCTTGGGGGAGGAGTCCATGGTACGAAGGCCTTGTCCATTCGGCTGTATAGTTGTCACATCGCACAAGAGCAGTGAGCGCGTTCTGACAGGCCTCAGGGAAGTCTCGAATGTCAATTGTATTCTCAGAATGGATCCTGTAGCCCTGGAAGTTGCGCTGACCGGTGACATTCTTTGAACCTCCGAGCCAGGCCAGGATTGAAGAAGCAAATCCGTTTCTGTTTGGCTTACCCAGCGTGGGAACTCCGTTCAAAGGACTGACCATCTCGATACTGCCGAGTGTGACGAGATTCTGGACCCAGACATCGTAACTCTGCTCTGTGTAGAAGATCCTGTCCTGACAGTCATGTCGACCTGCATTGAGACATGTCGGATCGTAACGGTTGAAGAACGAGTAAAGGCCAGCACTAAGGACATGGACTGCAGAAGAATCGATAACGCGCAGGGCCCAAGCCATAGCACAAGATTTGGAGGTCTTGGTGCAGTTATGGAACTCAGGGTCGTTGGGGAACGCACCAGGCGTGAAAGGCGCTGGTGCCTCGGGAAAAGATTGAAAGTAGGGTGTTTCGGTCTGAATCAAGCCCATGACAACGTTCTGAGCACCGGAGAGCTGGTATTGGTATAGTACGCAGTGTTCAACTGATGTACCCCAGAGCCATGTTGGACCCTTGCTCTCGATAAGCATGCCTTGCCCAACATAGATGTCAACCTGAGTCTGATCGGCCGTGTCAAAGTCATGATCGGCACTCCAAATCCAGACGTTCTCAAAGTAGCCAGAAGAATCGGGGGTCAAGTGAAGCATAAGAGATGCGGCGACACAGTTCGGGTTGACTTTGCCAGATAGCTTTGGGCAGTCTTTGACCGTGAGATCAGTGCCAGCTGCGCCTCCAACTCTGAAATGAGAATTTGTGGAGAGATGTTAGCCCAATTGTTCAACAGCTTCGTCATGAGAAGCAACGTACCCCATAGGCCTACAGAACCTTGGCTAGATTGATCATGATGGCACCAGCTGTAGCTCCCTTGACGGTCATCATCATGGTTTGAATCTCTACAACACCAACTTGGCCTGGCAGGCCAACACGGACTGCAACGCGAGGTTTCAGGGCGTCAGAAAACTTGGATCCAGTCGCCATGATCTGAGGCCAAGCTTGGCCAATAATACGCGAACCAACCGGGATCTCAACAGTGTCTGTGATGATATAGACACCAAACGGAATGTATACAATCGCAGACATGTTGGCAGCAGCAGAAAAGAGATGTTTCAGAACAGCCGTGTCGTCGGTTTTGCCATCTCCTTTGGCTCCATACGCCTTTGCATCGAGGATCTGACTGAAGCCCAAATCGTCATACTTAGGACGGCGTCTAGTGAATAACTGCTTGCGTCCACCAGTAACAAGAGACGAGTTTCTCACAGGGCTATCAAGGTTGGCTCCGTTGTGGAAAGCCGTGGTACCGTTAGCGCTGGTGACTCTTCCAAAACCCCAAGTATCAACGTTGACGGTCCCTGAACCGCCACGTAGAAGGACTTGCTTCTTGGAAGTATCCTCAACGATAGTATCCACGTTGTAAAAACCAGAATTGCTGAGGAGTAAAGCAGTTGAGTTGTCGGACATGATGGAGGTTGAGACTGCGACCTTGACGTAGTGGAAGCGTAGGTCAGTCATGTGAAGAGAGCCAATTCCCTGGCCAGTACTCATTGGCTATGAGTCGTTAGTATGTCTCGAGTGACTAAAAGACTACAACCTTACACCTCCTGCGCCACCAACGATGGTGAGACCAGTCTTACAGTTGTCAACGACAATGTTCTGCATGGTCCATCCCCAATCCCAGTGGACCTGGATAGCGGTCTCAGCCTCTTCGAAGTAAAGACCACTAGCTGTGAATTGTTGGTTGCCCATGTATGCTCTAGTATTTCGATAGTTAGTGAACATGATACAGGTTATCCACGCAGATCTTATTGACTCACCCGAATTTTCCTCCGACGAAATAAAGGTCGGAAAGAAAGCCACCACTTCCGTTCTCCATGTAAATACCCTATAATCACAGCCAACATCTTCAGCAAACCACAGCTGTTGAAATCCCACGACTAGTCGAACATACCTGCTGTGTTGTCTTTGGGTCATCCTTGAACTTGGTCATGTAAAAGTGAATGTTCTCGAGCGAAGTACCCTGAGCAACCTGCCAGTGGATTCCACAGACTTGTGCGTTGGCAGGAGTTGGGCGGACATCAATGATGAAGTTGCCAACACTGCGAAGAAAGTTGTTCTGGTTCAAATATCTGCAAATACCTGGTCAAATTTCGTTTAACTTTGTCCATTGTCCAAAGCAACTTACCATTCAGACGTCTCTCCTGTGTAAACCTGCACGCACCCTCTGTTAGAATAACTCCATTACTGAAAGCTCTTGGGGACTTACGTTGGAAGTGATAACACCAAGACCGACGACAAAGCTGGGTGCTGCAATGATGGTAGGAAGGTCAAGTGGCTATACAGTTGTCATGTCAGATAAGTCTCGGCGCATAGAACAGAGGAGGATAACTTACGTTACCAATCATTTCCGTGTTGCAATACTGAATGATGGAAGAGCTGACTTTGTATGTTCCTGGAGAAAAGTATATAGTGGCTGGGTAGATCGTGCTTCTTGTACATTTGCCTCCACCACACAGGCCACCACTTAAGATAGCTTTATTAATAGTATTAGTATCTATCTAGTTTTTAGGTATTATTCTATTATAATAAAGAATATAATATCTTTATAT
>JAADYS010001805.1:0-22387 GCA_012931995.1 Fusarium albosuccineum | reverse complement strand
CGCACAGTCACCAACCACGCGGTACACCCAACAAGCCGGCAATCCCTAAAGAAGCCAGTCGTAGTTCAGCAACAGCTTTGGCAACGCCATGAAGATAGCCGCGATTCATTACCCGTCCTCGTAATTCATCCATTAGAGCGCGATAAGCCATCAACTCCTGTCTGTTTCACCCCTCCTCCTCCTCCTCTTCTTCTTGTCTATTTCGTTTTAGCTTGCTCCATCCCTACGGGACTCCGCTGCCTACACAAAGGATATTCATTCTGCCTTGTCTTATTTCCCATTCTCTTTTTCGTATCTCACACCCCTCCTGCGGATAGCACGCCGCTAGTACTCTTGGAAACCCTTTTTGGTTTGTCAAAGGCGGAGCAATAATCCAAATCTCGAATCGTGATGTGCGATGTAGATCCGCCTGTTTTACGTGCCTGTGTCGGACCACGATATTGGCCGACAACTCAACTGGTAACGTGAAAAATCTTCACCACTGCCAGAAAAGACCTACTCTGGTCTTGTCTTCGGCCATACCTGACTTGTTCAGTTTCCCCGCGACGTCTCAAGCCGGGGCCTCTCCGCTCGTACGAATTCAGCCCCAGGGTTACGTGTGTGGACGTCATCTGATTTCGATAAAAGAAGACCAACATAGACTAGAGCCTGTATTGGCTGCCAAATAGGATGGTTGTAAAGGGAGGCATGCAGCCGGACCACCGCGGGTGGCTAGGATTCTGCCTATTCGCCTCCAGAGCTACCTCCCGTAAATCAGGTTGCAGAGGCTTGTTCTAGCGCATCTACCCAAGGCTTGATGGTATCTAGAGCGGCCGGATTGGTCGCTCGAGTCACTGTGAGTATCCATATTTCAAAACGGCCTATAGTGACTTTGCAGAGGTAGTATTGTTTGACAGTCGGGTTTTGCCATCCCACGTTCTACGTAGACCGCTAACGCCGCCCTACTTTGGGCGTTTCCCACGCCTTGTTTCAGGCGTCGACCACGTTCCCGATAATGGACCTTTTTTCATCTGCCACACCTCACACCTCACCCCCTCACCACCAGATTGACTACCTATTCAACAGCCTTTTTCAGACAACCGAGTATCACAGGCTCGAGGCCACCAGTTTTGGCCTCTCCATGAATTGGGTAAGTCACAATTTCACGTGACTTGTATGCTGCATTGACTATAAAATCTGCCCTCACTACCTCAACGTCATTCCAAAACTGCAGTCTCGTCAAGAGAACAACCCCCAATGCCAGTATTGCAGGTCAAAGCGAGCCGGGTCAGCCGAACTGGGGAACCCGTGCCGGAGCTAAGTCCATTCCATTCACCCAACTTAGCACGGGCAAGTCACTCATGAACAACCATGAAATCATCCCACCGGTTCACTTCTTCTTTTTGCCATCTACGCGCCTCAACAATTAGTCTTACGGAGTTCGCCCCAGAACACATCCTCACACACCAACAAACCACAAAACCTCGGATCCCAATGCAGTATGACCGGGACTCCGCCCCCAATGAGGGATAGGATCTCTCGGGGCATCAGCCACAACGCAAGAGAGCGGCTGCTTCAGGGTAGTCATCATAATGTCGGCGAAGATGCCCGTCAACGGGCAGCCATGGGGGTACAACGGGGGAGCGGCGACGCCCTAGACGGCCCAGGCTTCGCATGTATGCAGAGATCCTCACGAGCAAACCCACAACCGAAATGCAGCAAGAACAGGGATGTCTACTGAACCCCTGGCACGCACGGATGGATACTCGCCTCACCTACCTGGGAGTCATAGGATACCTCATCAGCGATGAGCACTCTAAGGCGGTCCCCAACATGCTCATGTTTATGAGGCAGATCCTAGGCTTTGCCCAGGCCTATCATTGGTCGGAAAAAGTACTCCCACTTGCTCTCAATTTCCACCAACATATACTGGAAAAGGGAGAGCCGTCGACCAGTAGATACCTGGTCATAGCCTAGTTTCGGGAGAAATACCTAACTCCCCCACAGCCTTACCCTACCGGCCAAGTCACCACCGTACTCTCCAGCAGCTCGACCCCGACAGGCAAGACCGGCCAGATTTTCAAACAATGAGACAGGTTTACGACGAGTTCAACACGATAGGGTACTTTTGGGAAGGCTATAAGAGACATCACGAATACACAGCTTACGGTTTAGGCGACCACGGTGCCTCGTCCTGCCGCAAGAAGAAATAGCAAGCGGGTCGGGCGGTAGAGGCAGGCCCTACCGGAAATAGCGGGACAGCTTCCTACCTACCTACCAGCAACGTTGGCGATTCCATGTGGCCAACCGACAAGAAACACTCTTGCTACTCCGCCAACCATCATATACACGAACCCATCATCATCACGGACAAATTTGTAGAGGATCTCAAGCTCTGTCACGTCAGACTGGCCTCTCAACCTTCCTTCATCTCGCTGCTTGGGTTAGTTCCCAAACACAACGAGGGTTAGCGCCGCATCCATCACCTAACATGGCCCCCAGACCGAGGCGTCAACCAAAGTATACCAGACAGCTGGTTAGCTATCGAGTACATGAACATCGACGATATATACGACCAGGTCGTACGGTCCGGCCCAGGCTATACAGCCATCAAAAAGGACATCAAGGGCGCCTTCCGAATCGTCCCCGTTACTAGGGATAAACAGCACCTCCTGGCACATCGGTGAAACAATTTCACCTACGTCGAGTGCTCCCTTTCATATGAACTGGCAGCGACCCCATTTCTATGCAATCTCGTCGCAGAGGCTCTCCACTGAATACTCTAGCACCTCCGCCCCGTATTCTACGTGAACCATTACCTAGACGACCTCATCGCCATCACAAAGTCGCCCTCGATGTCTGACCCTACGAGTTCCCTCAACAGGGTCTACAATGTTGCAACCAACCATCCAGGTATCCCTCGCAACACTGAAAAGGACGAGCAAGGGACATGCGTGACAGTCCTAGGCATCTAAATCGATACCATTGTGATGGAAGCTCGCTTACCACTAGAGAAGTTGTCCCGCGCCACATTGGACGCCGCAGCTGCCCTGAACGCAGCGAGTCTCGGCCTCAAGCAAATAGAGTCTTACAGGCATGCTAGCCTTCTGCTCAAGAGTCGTCCGGCCAGGAACAACAAGACTACATACTGTCTCTGTACACCTTCCAAGTCGCCTTCCCACGTGGGAAGAGCACGTGCCGCCGTATCCCTTGCGAGGTACGTGACGATTTGAAATGATGGAGGGACTCCTTGTCTCTCTTCAACGGCCCACTCCTCATCGACCCCTGCCGCCACCCCATCATGCACCTATACAGCGTCTACTACAGGCCGGGGGCTCTTCTTTTCTTCTCAGTCCACATCGGACTGCTGGCTAGCCCATTTTCACCAGCTCCATGCAAGCAATGCTGCCTCATTAGCCCTTGCTGGGGACGCACATGCGCACATCAATACAAACGAAGTAGACGCCATCCTACAAGGGTTTGTTCTCTTCAATCGCTATTGGCTTCACCACACCCTAATTACCCACGCGGATAGCTCCACGGTGCACTCGGAACTGAGTAAGGCCTCCTTTACGGTCCGCCCAATGCACCTCTGAAGAGCCTGCTTATCCTAGCGGCGGCGAGGGACATCCAAATCGTGCTCACATTGTCTCTCCTCCAGGGAAAACACATTAACAGACGTGTTTTCGCGCAATAGTCTTTGACAAATTACTGGCATTTGCCCTCACTGGCAGAAACTCTCGGTATTGAACCGCCCGCGTGGTTCTCCTCACAAGCTCAATGCAGGCCCCCTGCTCTGGAACGAGCTCGGCACCCACACGCGCCCCGTGTACCTCTCGGCCCAGCGCAACTACGAGAGACACTGCGCGCTGCAAAACCTGTTACTTCTCGACCCTAGGGAGCGCGACGACCCGCTGTTCTCCTTCCACAGAAGGCCATTCAGTCGCAACGATATCCTATCTACTCTCATTACAAAGCTGAGAGCCCTTGGGTTATAAACGGATGGGCACTCGGGTCATCGCTTTCGAAAAGGTGCAGGGCCAAATGCGGACGATAGTGGGATTCTCGACGCCCGGATATAGATGCTCGGGCGATAGACTTCAAAAACATTTAGGATCTGTTTACGGCGAGAGCTTCAGTGTTATACCAGCTCAACCATCAGTTCCGGACGGGCTCGCCAGCATCGCTGTTCCTGGCTCAACCACCGTCCCGTCGACAATCACAGCGACTACGTGTGAGCAGAGAAGAAAATACAGATGCAGAGAATTCCATAAGTCTAGAATCATCGCCTCTTCCCGACCGCCTCAGGAGAGGCGAACGTGGCAGAAGTGATTAGCCGCGAAGACGTAACACCAGATGAGTTCTTTGCAAGAGATCCTGGATGAGATCCTGAAGAATTGTCAACCAGATCGAGTATCAATATTGCTATGGACGAGCAACGATGATCAGCGGAAGCAATAGGTCAACACGCAGAGTCTAGGCTGCCCGAAAGGTCGACAGGGGGACAGCTGCCATCGAGATATGTACTGGCCAGCTCAGACTTCAAATTCTTCGGGACAGCTGCAAAGCAACTGTATCTAGTTGCTCGAGATATTGAACAGTAAGATCTAAAAAGTCTCGGGAAGGCCACTCGGGGTCCGCATGGGAGACTCTGGTGGGGAGGCAGGATTGAAGAATGTGAACAGGTCTCTGATCGAGGACAGTGCCTGGACCTTAGCTATGCTTCCACCAGGAAGAAAAGCCTTTCGAGGAAAATGCGTGTTCAAACTCAAATGAAAGGAGAACGGAGGGGTTCTGTAGCACAAAGCGTGGTTCGTCGTGAGGGGATCCGAAAAAAGGGAGGGGGTTGACTTCGATGAAACCTTTGCCTTTGTCAGGCCGATGAGCTAAAGGTGGCACTTGCTATTGCAGCGGCACTCGGTCTGGAACTAGATCAGATGAACGTCAAGACAGCCTTCCTTTATGGCCTTGTGACTGAGAACATATATGTGGAACAGCCTGAAGTCTTCGACAATGGAAGTGGGCGGGTCTGTAGGCTCTTGAGGGCACTCTATGAACTGAAGGACGCATCAAGAGTGTAGTACGAGGCCCTCCCGACCTTCCTAGAGACACTCGGGTTCAATCCTTGACTATCAGAAATGAGAGACTTTTCCAATGCTCACACGTTCATCACGGTGTACGTGGACGACCTTCTCACTGCTGGACCCTCTAAAGAGGAGATGGTGGCAGTCAATCAAGCTCTGTGCAACAAATTCAAGATGAACGACCTTGGCCCATGTCAATACTACCTAGGCATGTCCCTGAGGAGAGACAGGCTGAACCGATCGATTGCTTTGTCGCAGATAACCTCTCTGGGAAAGTTCTTGGGGACTTTGACATGGACCAGTGCGTCCCTAATACCACACCAGTTTCCACAACCAAGTTCGGAGAAGCAGACTCTGACTATGAGGGGACCTGCGAGCTCAATCAGTGAGTGAAAATACGTATGAACCTATTTAGATGAGGGTTCCTCTTAGGCTTATATCCCTAAACGAATCTATCTAGGGCTTTGAACTCGAAATCTAGGACTCTCAGCCTGTGAGTCTGGATCCTAAAGGGAAGGGGGATACTTGAATGTCCAACACGAAAGTGATCCGATCTGCTGATGGCTGGAATGTGGATACTACGCAAGGAGCGCAGCCCCTACATTCACATGTAACTCAGACCTTTCAATAACAAGATCATGGCTTCTTGCTTCAACACACACACCATTCATATCCTACATGCTCCGCTGCGCTCTAACAATACTCTACGGCAACTATTCTTCTCTATCCTCTACCTAGTGCTCCTTCACGGCCGTTGAAAGTACAAATTTCCACAGGCTAATCTACAGCTTGGACCAGTTACTTTCAGCAACTGCCGGGTGATTGAATGTGCGTAGACTTTTGACAAAATTGATCCACGCCTCATCTGACACGATGGGCGCCGTGACGTAGTCGTCCAACTCGGATCCACACGCCGATTCCGCTCTGATCTGGGCCAATACAGTATCGTATGGCTCGGATGGTGTTGGATGTTGACTGGGTCCGTTCCAGAGTTTTTCTCTCGGCAAACAGCTAAGATCCCTGCCGGCACACATGCACCCGTACAGTTCGAGCACGTCCAGGGCAACTCCCGCGTGCTCGGCAGCCTCGTACGCCATGCGGTGACCAATCGCCTCAACCAGTGGCCGACATCGAGGGAGGATGTGCCGATCGAAAGCTGGACCGCGATGTTCTCCGTATCCTCCAATCTTAGCTAATTCCGCACGAAGATCTTCCATTAGCTTTTGTTCGCATCGCGCCAAAGGCGTCAGTTCATTTCGCGGCCGTGGTAACTCGAACTTCCCCCCGAGAAGCTCGGATACTAAACCTGGAGGAGAAATCAGCTAGGGACTTAGGGTGAAGGACTGAGTTGTGTTCAAGCGCATACGTATACATAGGACCAACGTATCTCCCTCGGCAATAGAGTTGCCCTGGAAGGTCAGCGCCAGCTCACTTATTTGATTGTATGCAAAAAGGCCTTGCCAGCCGCACCTCTCGGAGAGATCACCCAGAAGACGTGCGGCTTTGATGACCGTCGATTTGAAAATTGTTGCCAACGCATGCTGCGTCGCATCACTAGGGTCAGGACACATATCCACGGTCCAACGAGCAAACGCGGTCAGGACTTTGCCCTGGACCCACCCCTCAACGATCGGGCGCTGTTGAGTGCTGAAACTCATGATTGGCGTGGTCGAGCGTCCATCAGCAGCCGTGATAGTTCTTCGCTCGCTGTAGACGGCAGCTATGCGTGTTCCGATCCTGATGGCGGAGATGCCCATGATTGAGAGTGACAAGGTGCCGACCGAGACACGTCGAATATGACGCAAGAACTCGGTGCGCTCACTTTTCGGCTTGCAGAGCGAACCGAGCAATGCTTTCGGGGGTAGACGGACATGATCAAAGGTTGTGATAGAATGATCCAGCGGCTTAGTACCTGGTCTAGTAGGTAGGATCCGTGACGTGATTCCGGGCCGCATCGTCCTCGCGTCGCTGAGAAGGACGATGAAAGGCTTGACACCGTGGCTTTTCTCGCCCACCACCAGGCGAGCAAAGACCACGGCAACCCGGGGTATGCCGCAGCACGGTGTCGTCGGCGGCATGGCCTTTGACGCTGCTAGATGGGGGGTATGGAGATCGAAGGAGCCATCGGCCTGCAGGGTCGCGGTTGTTTCCAAGTTGCGAGCATCCAAGCCGTGCCCGACCTCGGTGAGCATGAATTCGCCGCACACGTCAAAATTCAAAAGCCTATCGAGTAAGTTCCGCAAATCGGGGCGCTGTTCAGAGAAAGAACCGAGCGTCCCAATGCAGAGATTTACATGGATCGTGGCGATGATGAACGCCGTCATGTCGCGGGCGGCAACCACTTCACGATATCATTAGACTCAAATGCAAACCGGCCCACGGCAACTAAAACTCACGATCAAAATGGAAATCCCAGAACTTCTGCGTCAAGTTCTTGATATCATACAACGACAAGCCTATCAGATAATCGAGTTAGTACGCAGACGGGTACAGCACACGGTAAAGACCTTGTACGCACCGCTGTGACGACACAGCGACCTCGCTCTCGCATAATGCAGGGCAATCTCTCTTTCGGATGCAGGGATCAAACCATCGTGATGGCTGTTCCAGACCTCCTCGCCAAGAATTGCCTTGGAGCGAAACATGACGTTGAACCTTCTCGCTAGCAGCACAAGATCAGGAGCGTTTTTGCGAACAGGTTTCGACCACTTGCTCTCAGCGACCAAAGATTGAAAACATGAATTGTGCTCCGTCCTATGATCTAGTATGAGCCTTGAATGGCTATTTATAAGTAGGTCAGAAAAGTGTCGCAAGTACCCAGTCGTCTAGAAACCAGAGGAAGGTTTTTTTGCCATTACCCGTTCCCTGACGGGGGCGACGAAAAAGGCCGCAGCCGTTGGGGGGTCCCTCCTTGATTGTAATGAGGTGTGGCCTAATAAAACGCCGATTTTGACCGTTACGCGTGATGCACAGCAGCGTCAAGATTGGGTTGGCATTCCCCAGGGCCAGGGTAGCGACAGACCGAACCGGTATTGACCGAATGACTCTCTTGTACCTGCCGCGTCTACATACAAACTCCAGCTAATTTGCGGGCCTACTCTTGTCGTCCTAGAACGGCTGTACACACAACATCGCCAGCCGCCGACAGGGAACGGCTCTAAAGACAAGTTTTTACACCACCAGTAAGTTACTACACGGGTACCTTCATTTACCTCCGATATTGAACAGTGGTAACAGCAACAACGATGGCGTGGCGCTATCATAACCTTGACTTGTTCTGAGCATCGGCACTGTCAAGGGTAAGGATCACGACTAGCGTGAGTACCTTGTGGTTACAACAAGCTCTAAACAGCAGGCAGCATCCTACAGTACTACCTGGACGTCAGGAGTAGAGCTTGTTGCCGCCGAACGCCGCTGTCGGCCGAGCAGCAACCATACTTCTCGGCAACAGTCCGCCGACACATGTGGTACGTACGATATGTACTGCGGTAGAGTAGACTCACTCTCTCCAGCGCCGGAAGTGGATAATCAGAAGATCATCCTCCATGAGGGCTGATACTGCTCTTGAGCGCCGCTTTCGACTCGTTGGGCCAAAATAAGCTACTTTGGCGACCCCTACGAGGTCTAAGTCACAAAAATTATGGTGAGATTATACATAACCCAGAGGCTCAGTCATGGCAGCTTGATGTGATGAGTACATAACGCCTGACGATTACCTGCATAGGCAATCTCCTCGACAGCTTTGGGAACACTAGACACACTAGCTACCTTGACATAACCATACTGTTGGACAGATCGTACCAAGGAAGGCTACGCCATTCAGACTCACATCTCAAACGATTCGTTGAACGTACCAGCTTCAGATCGCCAGAGAGATGTTGCCACATCCCGCTTTACGTCGGCCCACAGACTCTTACAAAGCCGAGCCCCCGCATCCACTAGGCTCAGATGCTAGCCTCACGTTCAAGCACTTCCACAACACCTCCGAGAAAGTCATTCCCATCCTTTCTCCTAGCTTCCACTCATTCCCGTCGGAAGATGGTGGCTCCTGCTCAGGCGAAAATCTGAGCTATTTCGCATCTAGTTATGCTGGAGCCGCTCAGGAATGTTGCGCTCGAGTTGCTGCCATCGCTGAGGAGTGTAGACGAACCAACACAAAGTTTAGCGACCCAGCTTTCGATATCGAAACCGACTTCTCCGTCGGTATCAACAACTGCGTATTTAGTCTACAGAAGATGGTCAGCGGCCACGATGTCGACGAAGACGAGAATGAAGATGGTCGAAAGGCAGAATTGCTTGCTCTGAGGCTTGGCAAGATATTTATCAACATCATAAGAGGCTTTTCCCCATCACGGAAACCAAATTGTAGGCTCCACAAACCCTCCCAGCCAGGCTCAGTTCATCGCGTCCCGTGGGTCTTTAAGAGCCCACGGTTCACCATTGATGGTTTTTCGAACTCGGATATCAAACAGGGGAAGGGAGGCAATTGCTGGTGGCTGGCTGCATTGGGCACCATTGCTCACCGGCGAGACATCATGGATAGGATCTGCGTTGCACGGGATGAGGGCGCTGGAGTGTACGGCTTCGTCTTCTACCGAGATGGAGGGTGTGTCTCAACCGTTATAGACGATAATGTGTATCTCACCGAAGGAGACTACAGCGGCGATACGCATGACTCGAGTAGGAAGAGGGCGAACCGTCACAGAACCCATAAACAGAGTGGTTCAAACGCCCTCTTCTTTGCCAAGTGCGGGAATCCAAATGAAACGTGGCTCCCCTTGCTCGAGAAAGCGGTAAATACTCCTATCTCATTCTCACTCAGTCCATGCTGACTCCCCATCTCCATCTTCAGTACGCAAAGGCCCATGGCGATTATCAGGCTCTCAATGGAGGCTGGGTCGGTTCGGCGATTGAGGACCTCACTGGCGGCGTCACAAGCACCATAGCATGCAAGGCCGTGTTGGATAAAGAGAGACTCTGGCGTGAAATGCTAGATCTCGGAGCAAACGATGGTGACTTCGTTTACAGTCTGTCCACTGGCCCTGGGAAAGGCCACCACAGCGGGCTGACTCCGAGCCACGCATACTCCGTGCTAAGGGCTACAGAGGTAGAGAATGGACAGGGAGGCAAAGTTCGCCTGGTTCAGATTAGGTATTTCTCGATGCCCCAGTCTTCGATGGCCTTGGTTCTTCAGCCTATTTTAGAGGGGGGCTTGGAATGGGATTCGACTGACGTGCTTCGCAGAGATCCATGGGGCCGACGATCGACAAGACATCCTGGACTGTGGTTTGGCCCCTGGTTAGGCGCTTATCGTGGATGGACGCGATCCATGATTGGCAAGCTACGGCATGGGTGTAGTGACAACGGGGTGTTCTATATCACCTATGATGAACTATTAGATGACTTTAAGTGGATCTATAGGACGCGGCTATTCGATGACCGATGGACCAAGGTTCAACGGTGGACTAGTGTCAGCGTTCCGTGGCTCCCGGGTTACCTTATGAAACGGTTCATGATAGAGGTTAAACAGGAAGGAACGGTAGTAGTAGTTCTATCGCAGGTATGTGTCTTATCTACGCAGTCAGCCGTTTATTCATCAACACATTCCAGCTTGATCGACGATACTACCGAGGCCTAGAAGGCGAATACGACTTCTTTTTGAATTTCAGTCTGAGGTCTCTTGCTGATGGGAGAGAAATTTGTCAAGCTCGCCCTGCCGACCACTGGAACCGGCGTTCGGTGAACTGCGAAGTTTTTCTAAATGCAGGAACGTACGAAGTCATTCCAAAGATAGTTGCGGAACGGAGTGGCCGCCCACCCGTTCAGAGCATTGTCCAACTAGCTGCCAAGCAGAATGCCGGCAAGCTACGCAGAATCGGACTTCAGCGAGACCTAGCCCACGCCAAAGGTGGGATGCAGGACTGTGAGATACTGAGCGAGTCAAACAGAGACACGAGCGTAACGGGACCCACAGCCACGAACCGGCAATACGAGACAATCAAAGGATCCATCAATCAGGTAGAAGCGGCTTTGATACACCCGATGAGAGCGGTGTCTACAAACAGTAACGGGGTGGGAAGTTGCACTAATATGGAGGAAGACAACGGTACTTTTTCGGAGGACTCATTCAGGTCCGATACCAGCGACCACGTATGTATAGGAAAGCACCCTCAGTCTGGCAGAAAGCAATGGCATGCTATCTGCGTTGTTGGTTTATGCGTTCACTCCCAGCATTCGAGCTTGGAGCTAAGGCTTGAGAAGGAGAAGTAGGATATTGGCCGTGTTTCGAAATGGTCAAAGCACAAGCCCCTCGGTTTCACGTCGATTTCATCATAGGGAGGCAAGTGTCTGTATATTGTAGCAGTGCTATATACAGAGGGAAGGTGGCAGGGGTGAGCGCTATGCTTCCCGTCTGGGTTTCAAGGAAGGAGAGTACTAATCTACACTGATCTTTTTATTAAAAAATGTCGGTATTTCTGAACTGTCGTTCAGTTATCGGCTAATCCAATGCGACAAAGCGATTACACCCTAAGGTACAAGTCAGTCCGTCCTTATTCAATGTCCCTTTTCTGCTCAAAGGCTTGCGTCACTGAGAAAAGTCTAATATCGTCCTCAGGTTTCAGCCTCATTTTAGTGTTCATCTTGACAAGTACATGCAGCTTTCATACAGATGCAATATCCGACTCTGACGTCCAACTCTAGATCGGTTTCCAAAGACACCAGCCATTGTATACGCCGCGGTTGCATTGAGCTGCGTGCTGAGGTGGATCCTCAGAGACATCGGTACGTTAGGAAGAATAGCAGACACGGAACGAGCTACTGCACAGCTACCTAAGTGCAGATCGAGGCTATGAATCGACCGGAAACGGCAGCCGGGCTTTCCGAGTCTTATATCATTTCGTGGAAACGTTCCTCGGAGGCTAGCCTTGCCTGCTGGCGACATAGCGACCGACTTGGCGACGGCGCTGGAGACCGCTTGAAGCGACCTGACCAGAACTTGGAGAAATAGTGGTGCACGCCTGAGCGGAATCGAAAGCTGCGCCGGACACAGTCGGAACCACCCTCGATAGACGGCACGATACTAGATTTTCCACTCTTTCGTCGGCGTCGGTCGATCCCGCGACCGTGAGATATTCTGATGCAACAGTAATTGCCAGAGACCATTTTCCCATAAGATCAAAGTACGCAAACGCGCACGTCGTCTCGTTTGAGGAGTATGGTGTCCTAGATATCCAATGTTGTGCAATAAGCGATGGGACCCTAATTTGGCCGCTTGGTCCCCTCGCCTGGGTACTGTTGTATAGTAAGTTCCCAAGCACGGAAAAAAAAAGAAGGAAAAAAAAAACGCAAGGGGTGTTTGAAAGGAAGGCGAACGACTGATAAACTCACTATAGTAGACTATGTATGTCGGCAGCCGAGCTTGACTAAGTTGTCATACGTAACTTGGCGTACGGTAGTTATCGTATTTTCACGTCTACAGGAGCAGCCACACTAGAACGCCGCAGATTAGGTCTCAACTCTTGATGCGGCAGACCTACTAAATGGAACTCACAAATAATCGCCGAGCTTAAAACGTCTATTTTGTGGTTGTGGTGAGATTTTTCTTGTCCGACTTGACACAGTTAATTGCGATGTAATGAGAAGTCGATTTGGTTACTAGCAGGGCCATTTACGGCCTTTCTTATTTCAGCCTACCGTTGGCCGGCGACTAAACGGCCGAGTTATGGTTGTATTATCATGCAAGTATACAGAACGATATCGGTAGAATCCTATTTTGGACGTATGGCTTGGAGGATCTTCAGTCGTGGGCCCTTGACCAAGGGCCGAAAAAAGCTTTAGGTAGAAAGTTCGTAGAGCTATTGCCAATACTAAGAGCCGATTCCGACAGTTGACCTTGCATCGATAGTGGAGTCGAATGTGGCCTACCTATCCAACTACCGAGTCGAATCAGCCGTCCTCCCCCCACCCTAATGGAAAGCCTTTAACGGCCTGTCTGACAGACGACGATCACAATCGAATCGTTTTTGGTTTTTTCTTAGCTTCGTCATATATTTTAACTAGCTGGTTTTGTTCTTTTCACTCAGATTTCCATTATCGGACGTCGTCGACAATATTGTCTTATAAGATATATGTATATATAGTTACCATGCATCCGTCAATTGTCTTCTCTGACCAGGCTTCATGGCTCAGACTAAGATTGCTACAGTTCTATTACATATATAGACTACCCGACATTAACTTCTTTCCGTCGCTGTTCGGCGCTCAGTTCCTCTTTTTCTCCTCCCGTCTACCTATTCAGTCAGTCCCAACCTCCTTCCTTCACAGTTTTTTCTTCTTTTTTTTTAAAAGTTTTTTCAATTAACTTATCAAGGGATTTACCGGTCATCCGCCGGATCCGATGATCTGCCGGACTCACACCGACATTCACTCAACTTCAATCTTCAATCGCTCAACAACCATGGCAGCAATCGATAAGGCACTTGAATCTCTGGAAATCTCAGAGACTATCAACCATGCTGCTACTGCTAAAACGCTTAGTTGTGACGAGACTACCTTGCGGCGCCGCCATCCGGGTAAACAGAGGGCAAGACGCGACGCCGACTATTTGAATAAATCTCGTCTGTCAAACAACAGGAACAAGACCTTGTGGCTTACATTTGTCAACTCTCCCTTCGCAGGATACCGCCAACCCTACACATGATCCGAAATTTCGCTCAGGATATAACAAAAACCGAGGTCGGAAAGAACTGGCCATACAGCTTCGTCCAACGTCATCGCGAAGAGCTAAATTGTACCTGGTTCGATGGATTTTATGTGGCGCGAAGACGAGCCGATAATGCTTCTCGGTATAAAGCATATTTTGATCTAGTAAGCAGACGTCCAGTGCCTTTGGTTCGTTACTAAGCATACAAGATCCGCGAAAATATTGACAAATGCAACATCTTACCTGAAAACATCTATAACATGAACCACAAGGGATTCCTCCTGGGCGTAACCAACCGAACGAAGAGAGTATTCGATGTTAATGCCAAAAAGCAAGGCAAATTGCTCGGCGCTTCACAAGATGGTTACCGGTCGTGGATCACATTCCTCGCATGCATCTGCCAAGACATGGCATCATTACCTCCATTCCTCATCTATCGGGGCAAGCCGAGACACGTTCAGGACGCTCAGCTCACTGACTTCGATCCGGAGCATTCATCAGCGTTCATTTCCACGTCCGAAACGGGCTGGACGAGTCATGAATTGGGGAAAGAGTGGCTGGTTGGCGTTTTCGACCGCTTTACCAAGACGAAAGCGCGAAACGGGCGCGATTATCGCCTTCTTATCACCGATGGACATTCCAACTACATCAACATGGCCCTCTTGGACTGGTGCGATGCGCACCGGATCATCGTGGCAGTGTTTCCACCCCACTTTACTCACCGGCTGCAACCCCTGGATATCTCGCTTTTCGGGCCTTTATCAACATCCTACATCAACCGGCTCATTCAATGGACTTCAAAGACACAAGCCCCTGCGGGGCTATCCAAACGCGAGTTCTGGGCCCTGTTCTGGAGTGCGCTGGAAGCTTCATTCACTCCGGAGAATATCGCCAGTGGGCGGAGACGGACGGGACTCAGGCCTTTTGACCCGGACGTCGTCCTATCTCAGATCTCGAAGAGTACAGATGGTCACTCTGATGTGGAGAATGACTTGGATGACTCCATGGCTTTTCAAGAACCCACTGCACGAGAACTGCGGCGACCTGTCGATCATGTCGTGGAGCAATCAGCCTTAATTCAACTCCGGTATTCAGCCCGCAGAAGGTCGCCCAAGCCGGCCAAAAGAAAGCTGAGATGGAGGCACAGAAGGAGTAGAAGGCTCCCCAGAAGAGAACCAAAAGGGCTCTACGGCAAAAACGGCTAGAGCAAAAGCAACAAGTAGTAGAGAGGAAGAGGTAGTGGGGGGAGAAAAGGGAAAGCAAACGACAGGAAAAGGAAGCGAGGCAGCTCGAGAGAGAGATAAATCGGCAGCTTCGGAGTAAGTTGAAGCAGAGGAACCAGAAAAATGCACGTTCGAGGCATAAGGAAGGCCAGAATGTCTCCGACGCTCTAGAAGAGAATGGGGAGGTTCGAGACGAAATCATCGTTGCTCTTCCGACAATCACCCAACCGCCCCGTGTTGCTCGAACAACCAAATGACGCATTTAACGCTACGAGCACAATGATTTTGTAGTCCTCTAATCACAAAAGTCGGCCTAAAAGGTCTTCTCTAGTTGTGAGTGTCAAGCTCTAGGGGATCTCGCTTGCTATTGAAGGATGTAGAACAGGGGTCACAACAATCGTGAATAGGTTCACGGACAGCGTCCACGCTGCGTCACCATTGACTTTAGGCAACAAACTTCTATCTACGGGATTGGTAGACTAAACCACAAGTATAAGAAGCCGACTATCGTCACTCCTTTAGATAGGAGGGACAGTTGATTTGTTTGGTGGTAACTAATCAATCTATACTGATCTTTTATACATTTGTGTATTGGTACTAGGTTGACACAGCTCACTGCCGCTGCTCATTCTTCATGACCTGGCTTTCAGGCCCTTTAGGACACGAAAGTGCGACAGATGCCTAGACCTAAAAATAGTCGCGTATCACGGGCGTGAGCTGGAAGAGGCGTCGGCGGCGTATTGTACCGTGCTTGTTGGTTTTACGGTGAGTTACATTCTCCTAGACGACATCCTGCACCGTCAACTCGATCCCCTCACGCTCTCCGCGGAGGGTTGCTTCATGTTTCCCAAGTCCCCCATCGTTCAAATCTGTTTCTAAAATTCGCTCGTCTCCTCTCCGGGGCCTATGTTGCCTCGCCCCTTCTACCAAGCTCGCAGTTGAGCTGAATGCAGCGGTCGCTGCACGCGTTCCTTTCCCGGCTGCAGCGTACTGACGTCGCAGACGCAGAGTACTCATCAAGACCATCACAAGATCAAGTAGCACGAAGCCATAAGAAATGGTCTGCCTCGTTAGTACTGGGTCCGTACTAATCGTCAGGCGGACTCACGAGCATCTCCGTGTAGATGGAGGCCGAGCGCGGCGCAGCCAGACGGATCCCGAGCGCTACGCAGGTGGCCCCGAGAACGGCGACTTGCATCATCATGCAGAGAAGAGGGCCCTGTCCCTCTATCGTATCCCTCAAGACTGTTCCCCATTCCCATGTTAGCCAGCCACGGTATGCGCCGGCGGAAAGGACGACGAAGAAGATTCCCACCTGAGCAAACCAGATGCTCAAGACAGCGCCGAGAACCAAACCGCCGGCGGTGAAAAACAGCACACATAGGAGCAACTTGGAGAAGGCATCTTGCTGGGGGTTCGTCGAGCTGCTCAACCACAAGCACTGTGTGCATCTCAGTATACCAACCGCGCATGTTTCGGGGGTATGATTTGACGTACTTCTCTCAGCATGCTCAAGAGAGACGGCGTAGTAGCAAGAGCAATCGCCCAGCGGCCTCCCCGGACAGGCGTCAGAACCGCCCATGCGGCCATGATGCAGACTCCTAGCACCACGAACGCGAGAGCGAGGCTCATGAAGCGTCGCGGGTGTTTCTGGAAAAAGGTTGCAGAAGCATCGGATAATCGACCCAGCCTGATGACTTGAGATTGTTTAGGCGAATGACCGTGCTGGGGCGAGCGGCCGTACTTGGCTAGGCGAGATGTCAAGTACAGAAGCCAGATGTAGTAGGAAACCGTGCCGAGAGTGATGGCAAGTGGGCCAAGGAGGGTATACATTGCGATCAGATGGCTTCTTGTCGGGTTCATGATGCGTTTTCTCGAGATCATGGAATCGTTCGTGCTAAACATCAAGTCCTGTTGACATCTAAGGGCTTTTTGTAATGCCCAGGCTGTGTACCGGCTCGCCCACGACATTCCCTGAGAGAACCGAACGTCCGCCGACCCCCACAACTTTCCCATGTATGCGTGGGCCTCTCCTTCCTCGTGCGGCATGGCGCGACTACGACAGATGACCGAAGAAGCTTTGTCAAGGATCACTGGTCTCCTTGGTCGGAACAACCTCTCGAGTCTAGCCCAGAAAGACAGACTGGGTGGGTCGTTTTAGGTGACCAGATCGATTCTTTGCTCAATGCCAGGATGCCAACAAGCACTGTGGCTGGGGCTGTATGTATTGGACTACAGCAAACTTGTACAAGGTAAATTTTCAACCGTGATGGGAACGCCAGCCCTGAGAAATGCTTGTTTGACCTAGAGCATGCGATGGGTCATCTACCTGCCACGCCTCATAGACTTGAGCTGACTATGTGATGCAGCAATACTCTGACCTATCACACCCTCTATGCTTGGTAACAGTCTTACCGTTACACTGCTTCACCGTCTAACAAGTATGAATGACTGACGTGCTGTCACTTTGGCAATTTGGGCTCTTGGCTCGGGGGTTTTCGGTTTCCTAGAGTGATTCAATGTTTGGAAAGCAACTTCACGCGTCACATCACACACAGGGTCGTCATTTCACGCACCCCTGGCTTTGGTGGGCGGTGGAGCCGTGGTTGGCCACTCTCTCCGAATAGGGGGGCCGTCCGAGCATGAGACCGAGGTAAGCGGGTTGAATGACCGAGCCCGGTGGAAGAAGACGAAAGTCGGTCGTTTCCTTTTTTGATTCTGACTGCAGAGGCGGTATCTGTTTCGATCAAAGCGTTGCTGAGGGAGCTTCGGCTCTGCGTAGGGTTGAAGACGCTCGTTAATATGACAAAGCGGGCTCTGAAGCTACTCTCTGTGGCTGGCTGATATCTTTGCATGGTGAGATCGCGGTAAACAGAGTCAAGTGATTTCAGCCGTGTGGAGAACCGAAGCCACCGTGCTTCGAGAGGCTGGGTGATTTAGTCGTTCATTCCCTCCAAGATGTTGGCGGTTTGATGGTTTCCTGGGTTGGTTGGTTCCAGGATCGTCATCCATTGAATCTAAGCCCTTGATTTAGCTTAAGCATGGGTGGCATCGTCTTTTGCAACACTCTCACGCCGCTCATATGATTCACCAGTAGGTGCTGTATCTATTAGGTAGACGTGCGATCAAATTGAGTTGACCGCCATCCTACGCCGACTTTCCATGGAGCGATGGCTATATCTAATGCCTATTCGGGCCCTATTGTTGACTCTCTATCATCTTCCAGGTACAGTGCGAGGCGCTCATTGTCCATCGCCCTGGCAAGTTCCACATAAGTCCATCCTTCAATACCGAATGTCAGGTCAGATCTCGCACCCTTGTCTCGAAGAAGGTCGATGACTTCTATGGCCTGCTCCAATGGTAGGGTCAAGGCGTAAATAGTTGGCGTAGCTCCATCAGTGTCTTCAACGTCCGGCTCAACATGATACTCATCAACTATCCTAGTGATTTCTCCGATCAAGCCTCTCCCTGCCGCAGCGTGAAGAGTGTTGACGCCGTAGCAGCTGCTAGGATGCGCCCCTAGTTGGAATAGGACATCTGCCATTTCTAGATGGCAAAACCATAGCGAGAGAAACAGGGCCGTTAGGCCGGAGTGTTCGGGGAGCTCGTCGACGTCTGAGAACTTGAGGAGGATGGGGAGGAGATCGGTGCGACCATAAACGGCGGCGAGCTGAAGCGGCCGAAGAGAAATGGTCTTTTCAGACTCGGCCCTGTTTCTATCAAATACGGGCCCTTCTGAGAAGTTTTGAAGCGGCAGCACAGTTATCTTCGTTGCGATGGTTCTTTCGACGATAGTCCAGTTCCTGAGCTCCTCCCCCGGTTGTCCAGTGATGGCGGCCAGTGATTCAGGCGTCTTATATAAACCATCCATGATGACTGAGAAAAGAAACCGATCAAAATCCATCTCATCTGATTGATATAACTTATTTGGGCTCGGTTTCGGACGGCGTCGGAGTAAGAGATATGTTCCTGAGAACGGGTAGTTAGAAAGAGATGGCCATGGCAAGATGTCGAAGGGAGCCCTATTTGAATATCTATGTCTCATGTAACTACGTCCCTCAGTAGGCCCGTAACTATTCCAGCCTCAGAGCCCTGTAATTATACAGCCCTATCCCCATTCGGTGACTGATCCCGCTTTTTTACAGATCATGGTTGGCTTCTCGGTCGTGACCCTCATCATCTCCCTTCTCGGCCACCAACCAGAAGTGCATGAATTAGCCACTGGCTAGGTCATAGGCGTTCTAGATGACTCTACAGCTGATCCCCCACTTATCTTACCGTCGAGATGACATGCAACCAGGGTCGTTCTCCAGAGGCTGACATGGAACCTCCGACTTTGGCATTTGCAAGCAAGGCTCTGGCCTTCACGGAAGGCAGGAACAGGCATTGTAGGGACTGGCTAGCAGTCCAGTGGGGATGAATAGAGATAGAAAGAAAGATTAGGTTACGTTAGAAGCGAAAGCAGGTTACCAAACGGTAAAGATTAATCTTATGCTTGTCCCTCGTATCCGCATAAAATATACAACTATCGACCACTCCTTGATATCTCGAACAATAGCTTCTTGACAATTCAGTCCCTATTCAAGTCTTCACGATGAGACAGTCATTCGATATCATGAAATTACCCACCGAAATACGCTACATGATATGGGATATGACACTTTCCGGCCCTCGAGTCATCACCATACGCATGAAATCTAGGAACTCGTTCCTCTGCAGCGCCCCGATACCACTTGCGATGCACATCTGCCAAGAATCTCGTCGACAAGCACACCGCGCCTTTGAGCTTTTTTCGCCAGCCGCGTCCAGTGGATTAAAGCCCATGTATCTGGATCCGAAACACGATATCATCCACCTTGACATGCACGACCGCTTTGCAGTCGTCAGCAATCTCTTCCCTCAACTCAATAACATGCACACAATCGCCTTTCCTCTCGACGCCAGGGATACTTGGCCTTGGAGGAAAGGCCCACCGAAGCCTTGCTTCCAAGGCATGACGAAACTGCTTCTGTTTGAACGCAAGACGGCTACTGCTCGACGAGACCGCTGCCGCACCGATATTAGGCTATTGCAGGCCGACCGAGACTTTGGACTATGGAGGTCTGCGTGGAGAACTTTTATTGAGAAACAGCATCCGTTTGGGAATTGTGGCCTAGAAATTCAATTCGTTGTTGTCAAGCATGTTTGCTTATGTACTTAGCCGACGCGGTGCTTGTTGTCTTCCGCTGTGTGAACATAGTTGAACGAAACGTGCTATATTGTTCCGTCTATCTTTGTATAGATCCTTTGCTCTTTTTTCTCTTCTTTTTTGTTATTCTTTTTTCCAATCTCAGCTTCTCCATCCTAAACTGACCCTCGTGCTCAACACCTGTTCTGACCTCATGGTCCCAATTTTATGCACTACCACTTAATGGCAGCACGTGTTGATAAGCCAACAACCTTCAGAAAGAACTTTATAGAGTGAAAGACTCGTGAGTTAACACATGTCAGGGAGAGCACGCGTTGTATGATATAAATTTTGACACGAACTAACGACTCAACAAGTATTTATAGGCCATCGCCTGGTCCACAAGAGACTCCATCACTCCGCCATAGCACTCACATAGTCCTCAAATAGCGGGCGCATCAAAACTATCTACTGTTACATCAAAGCTGTAAGGGAAATAGTACGGCATGGCGTACAAGTCTGTTGCCAGATTGAAAGGCGATACAGAAGCAGGGTAAAAAAGCAGGCTCGTTTCCACGCCGCAGAACTGCGTCGGCGTAGAAGACCAAGGGCCACTGACAGTTGATGACAGAGTGGCGGCCGCCGCGGGCATGAAGATGGTCGATAGAGAACCAGGAACCACCATCGAAGAAGACTCCAGAGGGCTCCATGAAGGGAACTCCTGGCCACCAGGCTGAGTGGTTTGTACGGGGATGTTCAGCCCGTCACTGCAGGCCATTCCATTCATCTGTGCGCTCTCGGCCCATGTAAATTGATCAAATGCGCCAACACAACCGAGTGGACTGCGTAAAGGTTAGCTTTCACTCGACAGCAAGAGATGATCCTATACAAACACAGTGATGCAACTGTCTGTCACGACATCGCTGCCGAGCATTTGGCCCGGCCTTTCCGTGAACCAGGGCTGGTAGCTGTTGCGAATTGACATATAGTCCGTGCCGGATGTGGTTGACCAGTAAGGCGCAGACTCTGGAAAACCGTCTGATAGATCTCCGTGGCCAAGAAGGGTAGGTTCCATGCTGGCATCAAGAGCTCCAGAAACCGACGAATCGCTTGCTGCTGCTGTTGCTGCTGCTGCTGGAAGAATATCCCAAAGATCGACAGGGTCCTGGCCAGGAGACTGCTGTATCTCATGCGGCGTGGCTTGCGTGAGCGGTTCCAGGAGTTGCTCGCCATCCTCCAGAGCCGTTGGCTGAACCTTGGTGACGCCCATGCTAGAAGAACCCTGACTAGGTGACGGGTAACTGCATAGCCTTCCCGACTTTCTACATCCGCTGCAAATGGGACGCGCCTTGTCGCACTAAAGGATAGCCCGAGTCAGAAGATGATGCCGAGAACCAGAGAATAAAGGAGGTGGATCTGCTAACGTTTTTGCTTTGTCCTCTACATTCGCCACAAACCGTGCGTTTAGCCCTACGGCGTTTTGTCGTTCGTGGCAAGTAGGAGCATTCTTGCCCCCGCTGGTCACATCGCCCACAAGTTGGGTGCACCTTGTCGCACTTAAGAGTAGGACGTGTTAGAATCGAGTCAGACGAATCAAGAAGCAGGGTGAGGTTGCGAGGCTTATGTGCACTTACTTTGACTCTTCGTTTTCTACAGTTGGCGCAACTTTGATAAGTTCGCGATAGCTCAACCTGTTCTTTCCCACGTAATAGCTCTGGTCTGTCGCCCTAGAACAGAGAAAATGACCGTAAGCTGGTATTCGGATTCATCCAGGGGATAGCACTGCGTTTGCTTACATTGGCTTGTTCATTCGCATTCAAACTCTGCCTCAGGTGTGTGCCGGGTACTCCATCAGTACTCGGTGAAGTATCCAATTTCGGCACACCAAGGGTGTTGGTTGTTGGCAGACTTGACGGACTAGTTGTTGCGGTGGTAGACTGAGGTCCCGAAACCGACTCGGGAGTTCCTGGACATCCACCTCTGACTCCCACAGCCTCTGATTCTGACCGCATGGCCTCCTCAGCCGATTCTCCACGGGTATGTGCCATGGATTCATCAAGTCGTCCGTAATAAAGGCCCAATTTCAAGTTCTTGAGAGCGGAGGTGGAGGTCATCCTGTCGGCTGAAAGATTGTCTGTCAAGTTTGACTATGAACCCTCGACTGTCCATCGTCGCGCGATCAAGCTCTTCTTATACCTGACGCAACAATCCCCCCCTTCCCCCTTTATTT
>JAADYS010001803.1:0-10324 GCA_012931995.1 Fusarium albosuccineum | reverse complement strand
TTAAGATATTATGTTCTTTATTGCAGCAGAAAGATACCTAAACTAGATAGTGCGTGCCCTAAACCCCCTAGGCCTACTTCGGAGGCATGGTGGCGCTGGAGCTTGCCCAATTAGGAACCCGAGGTGGAACGTTCCGATAAGGCCGGTTAGATCGGCGTTAACCCGATGGCTTCATGACGTACCTAGAGCTTTCGTGAAATGCCCTAAGTCGTTTTCAACAGATATCAGCAGTTTAAACCTTCCATATCAATCTCAAGTCGTCTTCTCTTCAACAGTTATCATTATTACATCACGATCATCATGGTTCATCAAGTCAAGCCAGTTCCTCAGGGCGCCTGGGATACTCACCACCACATCTTCGAGCCTGATCGCTTTCCTTTCTCTGCTGGAAGGCATTTTACGCCGTCAGTTGCCACTTTGGAAGATCTCCAGAAGTTCGAAGCCTCGATTGGTGTTGCGCACGTTTGCATTGCTCATGGCCTCTCGTACGGCCCAGACTGCACTTCGTTGTTGTATTACCTCGACCAGCTCCAAGGAACAGCCCGCGGTATATGTGTCATTGACGAGAGAAATGTCACCGACGACCTGCTGGAAAAGTACCATGCCGCCGGAGTGCGAAGCGTGCGACTTGCCTTTTTTAAGGCCCAGGCCATGCACGATTTGCAGAAGCAGATTGATCTAATCAAGGCAACGGCAGAACGCTTGCTACGTTGGAAACCGAACGGCAATGGATGGAGCATCCAGATCCAACAGCCGATTCTATCGCACTGGAAGTAAATCGGCCAAGTCGTGTCTGGGCTTGGTCTTCCCGTCGTTGTTGATCACATGGGACTTGTGAAGGCCGCCAGCATGACGCCGGATGGAGCACCGCTTGCGATCTCACAGCCTGGATGGCAGGATCTCCTCGAATCCATGGCTGATGGAAACATTTGGGTCAAGATTTCCGCTCCGTACCGGAATTCCCGTAACGACCCTATCTATGACGATCTAGAGCGGATCGTGAAGGATCTGGTTCAAGCAAACCCGAAGCGTGTGGTTTGGGGGAGTGACTGGCCCCATACGCAACGGCACGAGGATCGCCACTTGAGGGGTCGAGAGGACGTGGAACCGTTTCTCAAGATTGATAATAAGAGATGGGTAGAAACATTGAGCATATGGCTGAGTGAGGCGGAGTGGAATGACTTGTGGGTAAACAACCCGAGGAAATTGTACGATTACGAAGCGTAAATAGAGACATTAGCTGGTTGAAACACTGAAATTTCAAGCACTGCCAGTCTCCCAGGTGCCAGTCAACGCACTCATAGTATTCTATGATACTTATAAATGCCGCCTGAGGTTATGAAAGGTGAGGTGTAGCAGTAGTTATACCGACACAGTGCTTAAGAGGAATAAATCCAAAGAAAATTATCCAGATTTACTATGTATTTGGAAGAAGTGGATGTATTCTGAGTATTGCAATTGAACTGTCACTCCTTCTTCGAATATCTGCAAAGCGGCAACCTTACGCCCTCGGCGAGGTTTTGGATGCGACTTCAATCTCATCCTTGCCTCCAATCACGTCTTCAGTTCCCTTCTCATCCGATCCAGGCGTGCTCTGGGCGAGAGCCTGAGCCTCCAGGACAGCAAAACTACCCCTTCCTATCTTGTACCAAGGCAACTTAAAGAGTTCATCCATGTATTCCATCGACAAGCCCTTAGTCTCAGGGTAAGCGAAGAAGCAGTATATCGTCATGAGAGTCGTAAAGAGTGTGAAGAGTAGAAATGGTCCCCAGGCATGCATAGCAATAACCATGTTCGGCTGTGCCCGAGAAAGTGCAAAGTTGATCAAGTACTGCCAGTTAACGCAAGTCGCCATACAGGTCGACCTCAGTCTCGTTGGGAACACCTCGGCGTTGATAATCCAAGGAACAGTAGCCCAGGAGGTAGCATATCCCAGCGCAAAGATGTAAATGCAGACAACAGCAACCCATCCAGCCGGACCTGTCGAAGATTCCGCCTCGGGATGCGCCACTGCAGGGTAGACGGTGATGTATGTGAGGGACCCGATGATGAGACTTGAGCCAATAAAAAGACCCATGCGTCTTCCAAAGCGATCCACGAGAAAGAGGGAGTATGCCAGCACAGCGAGAAACTTGACCAGGCCATATATACCGGAAAAGAGGTAGTTGGTGGAACGAGATGTCAGTCCGATAGATGACAGGATGGAAGTGTTGTAGTAGGTGATGATGTTGCCGCCAGAGAATTGGAAGCCAACCTGGATGATCATGACCATAAACAAGCGCTTTCTGATGGCTGGACCAAACATCTCCTTGACCATGCTGATGGTGCCTGTCTTCCCAGACTGTACT
Source organism: Fusarium albosuccineum (assembly GCA_012931995.1). NCBI lineage: Eukaryota > Fungi > Ascomycota > Sordariomycetes > Hypocreales > Nectriaceae > Fusarium > Fusarium albosuccineum. The sequence continues at coordinate 7,976 of JAADYS010001803.1, read as the reverse complement.
TCTAGACTTGCTTGGATGCCGTCAAACTCCTGTCGCACAAATGAGTGGTCACGCGGCAGACGTCGTAGACGTTCTAAGGATTGCTGAGCCTCCTCCATTCTACCTCGGCTAAGCAGCCACCGAGGCGATTCAGGGAGGACGAAAACGCCGATAATCAGGATCACTCCCGGCAGAGCTTGGACAGCCATTGGCACCTGCCATTGCGTGTTTGTATCAGAGCTGATGTTTTGCAACGAGCCATAGTTGATCCAGTAGGCAAGGCCAACACACAGCATGGTGTTGGCGTTGTAGAGGGCAGTCAAGCCACCACGGATGGACTGAGGAGCGATCTCGGCGATGTAGCCGGGGCCAATGACACTCGCAGCTCCAGAACCGTAGCCTGAGAGGATACGCCCAATGAGAAACTCTATTCTTCCGTTCGATCGACCCGGGTTGGCGGTCATGAGCACTGCAGACGCAACAAATAATACAGAGAAGACGGCCAGGGACGGCTTGCGGCCCAATCTGTCGGTAACAGGTGCGCATGTAAGAGAGCCAAGACAAGAGCCAAGAATCAGCACGGATGTGATCCAGCCTTTCCAATTGGCCAGCTCGCCATCGCTCATATTGTCAAGTTCGAATTGGGAATCGAAGGGCTTCATGGCTAGGACGCCGGATATGTTGGCAGTGTTGAAGCCTATGAAGAGGTTGTTTGTCAATCGAGATGTCGAGGAGATAAGGATATCGCATACTAACCATGCATTGCGCCTGAAAAGGATAGAATTATACAATAGAAGAGGATCCTGAAGGAGATGGCTTCCTTCGGAGTCTTTTCGTATACGGTTCTGTCGATTAGGGGCATCTTGCTCGCAGTCGCACTTGTGCCGGTTTGATGAGCAGGTGAAAATGGGCGACCAGTGTCGATAAGCAGAAGGAAGGGAATGACGAAGATAGATATAGAAAGGAGGGAGAGCTAATTTAATAGATTGCCAACGGGTCTTCGGTCGTACGTTGAAAGGGTCTCGTCTGGCCTTGTCCTAATCTACCCAAGGGAGGGTTTGAGGGTTTGGGGTACAGGTAAACTGGGGAACAGCCCCTGTTCAAATCTTGCTCGCCAACCGCGAGTGCAAGGATCAAGTTGTTCGAGCAACCTTTCCTTCTAGCTGTGCAAATGATAGATAGATTTCAGTACCTCGATTAGATACTTCACTAAGGAGCTTCAGACTTGGAAACTGAATTTTAGGCCTCAACCATCTTTTTTCTTTCAGACTTAAGTCGACCCGAGTCGTGACTTGTGTTTGGATTGCTGACATTGCCTGCGCTAAGTTCCGTGTTTGCCGAATTATGCATTTACTCATCGGCTTATCCCATTTCAGTGTCAACATTCCGGGGCCCCGGCAAGCTAGAGCAATCCCCAGGAAAACGTCAGGACCTATTGGCATCCGTCTCGACGAATGGGTCGTGCCCACGGGGTTCAGTCTCCTTGGGGGCGAGTGGGGTTGAGAGCATGGGAGAAGGTTTTGTTCATGCTAGACGAGTGCACTACGGGATTCGGCCGGTCAAGGGGTCAAAGTTTGACGCCTCAAGTAGGAAGAGATGGGACCAAGCCCCATTCAATTTAGTGGAAATTTGCAAGGCATGCAGCACGATACATCACAGGTGGGACAAGGTCGGGATCTTGACGTTGACAAATGTGGCGTTCTATTCATCTACGAGGCCTTGCCAGCAGAGTGTAGGACATCTCTCATAACCCGCTCAATAGATGCCTGGTACACCTCCACTGCTTTCATTTTTAAGACGGTAAGTTCCAGCCTGCCAGCATTCTCTGTGACGAAGTTTGTGTACTCATCCCGTACTGTCCTGTTGAGGTTGACCTTGACCATGCCATACTTACGAGTCTCGCGTAACTGATCATCAGACACACCGTGAGTGCCGTGCAACACTAGTGGAATATCTGGAATAGATTTGTGCACATCCATTAAACTAGGATCTGTCAGTTCAACACATCCACGAAACGTACAGTTGATCTCGTGCTGTGGGGAACTCACAGAGGTAGCTTCCAGAAAGACTCCGGGCCACCTGGGCCGTAGCTGCCATGGACGTTTCCAAAAGATGGGGCGAGGAACTGGACACCCGTTTCTCGAACGAACTCGACTGCTTCATGTGGTTGAGTCAAGATTGTGTCGAGATCGACAGTAGGAAGTCCATCTTCGCCACCTTCTATACGGCCCATCTCAGCCTCGATAGCAATATTCCTCGCATTCGCCCTCTGGACAATGTCCTTGCAGCGGCGAATGTTCTCTGCTGGTTCGTGGATCGGGGCGTCTACCATGATCGAATCAAAGGGCAGTTCGAGGGCGGCTTCGACGTCATCGGGCTCGATGCAATGGTCTAGATGGACTGCGATCGGAAGGCTAGCTGCGTGAGCAGCTTTAATGACATATCGAATAAAGTGAGGGCCCTGAAATTTGAGGGTCCAAGGGAAGACTTGGATAATGGCGGGCGATTTGGCAGCCTCGGCCGCGCGAACCACGGCCATGACACCGTCATCGTTGTAACTATATCATAATTAGGACTGTAAACAATCGCAGAGGCTTAAAAGCCGGTCACTGGCATCAAATTACCAATTGTATGCTCCCACTGCGTAACCGCCCTTGGATGCAGCATCCAGAATTTGGTAGGTGCGGTTGCTCTGCGGAAACGAAGTCATGGTCACGACCGGACGGAGTCAATTTGCCTATGAAGGGTGGTTGATGGTGTACCATCAGTTTTTTGTGCCTTAGTGATCACATTCTTCTTTGCCAGGTCTGCGAAGCACGCCTATCTTGTTACAGACAACCCGCAAGGGTATCCAAGAATCCGCTCTTGCGACATCTCGGGTCCACCTTGCTCGGGTTGACGCCGGTGTGGAGCCGGGGTTATGGCCGAGTGATACGCTTGGGGCATCGTCATTCCTTGGTTGAAACCTGGGTCCCCACGCCTCCATGCCACTACCTAGTACCCCATGTCGGTACGCCTCCGCTTTCAGCGTCATAATACAGCCCTCAATAATTTATATCCCGAGATAATGTGCCGTTGGGAGGTACCACGCTACAGTTCAATTTACCCATCACCACAACAATGTCTTCCACGGAATCAATCATCGGCCGTCTCAAGCAGTGGTCCAGCTGCGACGCAAGTCCACCCACTATACCACAACTGCTTGACCAATTCGTACTGACACTGGCCAGATTTCCGATGGCCTGTCCAAGCTAGGACACGCCCATGGTGGCTTCCTGGAGGGCATCAATCTGTACTCACCTGAGTTTCAGACAGGCGACACCAAGATCGTCGGCCTCGCCTTCACGGTCAAGTTTGAGCCCAAGTCTAACACCTCCGCTCCGAAAGTCAAGGGCAACTATGTACGTGCTGCAACCCATTTAATCCGTGTCGCGTAGAACGAGTCTCAACTAATCGTAGAGAAATCAGATTGATCAAATCCCGAAAGATGCCGTAGTCGTCATCTCTCAACCTGCTCCCCATATCAATGCCTGTTATGGGGGCCTGATGTCACTACGAGCCAAGCACCTAGGAGCGGCGGGCGTGGTAATTGACGGGTCCGTCCGAGATCTCCAAGAGCATCGCGATCTTAACTTCCCTGTAAGCCACAGTAGATGCACTCCTTCTCGGATATTTGCAGATGAAACTAAATCTATCTGCTTAGCTCTTTGCACGAACTCACGGAACAACGGCTGGCGGAGCCGTCTGCTTCCCGTCGCAAATCAACGTTCCTGTCCAGCTACAATCGTCGATTCAAGAAGCCACAATCAATCCGAGCGATTACATAATTGCGGACAAAGACGGCGTTGTCGTCTTACCTTCCGACCTGGCTGAGAAGGTGTTGGAAATTGTCCCTACTGGTGTTTCGGCTGATGAGAAGTGCGCCGAGGCCATCCGTGGGGGCATGTCCGTAGAGGAAGCCTTTGGCAAGTTCCGTGGGAAGAAATAAATAAACAGGATAGATCTTTCAATAATAAACAGTAAAAAATTGTTCAACAAGGATAACAAGTGGTAAACACATTGAAGTATCACGGTGCCTTGGTTTATTAATCACTGTGGATTTGAACAAGCAATAGGGTCTGTATACTTCACATTTATGAGGATTAGGCCTCGGTGACACTGTAGACATTTCTTTCTTGATGATTTCCATTCATTGATAAGTTGAAATAGGTCCCTGTTAAGATGCCTATTATACACCCAGTTGCACAATGCCAATCACCAATATTACTCATTGCATCTATCGCGTTACATCAAAGGAACATTCATAGTTTATCACATCCGATTGTATCACAATCTCCCAAGTCTTTGTTTTATTTACTCATATACTATCTAACTATCCAAAGGGGCCTCAGAAAGCTTGAGTTGTGACACTTCGTACTTGCTTGCTAGATCATCAAACATCTTCTTCTCTGCGTCCGCAAACGGGAGACCCTGCTTTGTTCGCTCCACTGCCAGGCGATATTCTGGCTCACCGGGGAACAACACCTCTTTGAAGCCGTCGGCAGGTGTTACGCCATGCACACGCTGAACCAAGGTATCCATCCGGGCGCGGAACTGGTCAGCCGACATGAACACATCAGGCTTGATGGCAATGAAGCAGTGTCCGACGTTTTGTGGCCGAGCCTCCTTGTACTGGTCGCCAACAGTGCCGCCAAACTCGGCACCAGAGAGAACACCAGACATGATGTCCATGAGAATAGCAATGCCGCCGCCCTTAGGACCACCGATAGGGGCCATGGATTCATTCAGGGCAGCTTCCGCATCCTCAGTGGGCTTGCCGTCCTTGTCGTAGGCCCAGCCCAAGGGAATCTTCTCACCTCGCCGAGCAGCACGGCGGATCTTGCCCTTGGCCACCACCGAAGGGGCCATATCCAAGATGTAGGGGACTTCGTTCTGGCTGGGGGCACCGGCTGCAAAGGGGGAGATGCCGAGCAGAGTCTCCTTTCCACCGAAAGGCGGCATCTGCTTGGCCGAGTTGGTGAAGACAAGTGAGATCATGCCAGCATCGAGGGCCTGGTTTACGTATGTAGCCGCCATACCAAAGTGGTTCGAGTGCTCGACGGTAACAATACCAATGCCGTAGGTCTGGGCACGGCGAATGGCATCGTCCATAGCCTTGCATGCGACAATAAAGCCGAAGCCATTATCACCGTCAACGTGGGCAGCCACGGGTGTTTTCTCGGTGATCTTGATATCGGGCTTGGCCTTGACGAGTCCACTCGTCACTCGTTCAATGTATTGCTGGAGTCGGGCAAGACCGTGTGTGTCCTGTAGGCGAAGGGTTACTTGTGAGCAACTACAGCGACATTATTGGAGTCAGTGAACTTACCACTCCGCGGGTATCAGCCTGAACAAGACATTTGGCCATCAACTCGGCGTCATCCTCAGGCAAGCCAGACTTGGTGAGGAGAGACTTGGCGAAAGCAGCCGCGTCGGCCGGGGAGGCATAGTAACGGGTTTGTGAAGCCATAGTGATGCCTTTAGTCTGCGAAAGATGAGAAAAGCTCAAGGGAACAATTCTCAGTGCACCAACGAGTTGAGGTCACGATAAAAGCAAGATGCTATGATGTATGGGTGCTTTACATGCGTCATGGTGGCCCGACATCATTTTCTAAAGCTTCAGAGAAGTGGCGTCCTGGTTCGGGCTTATGCCGACTGATTCCAGGTTACTCCACACGAATTCCCCGCCTTGCAAGGTTTGTGATGCTCCAGACTAAACGCTTGTAGAATAGTTCGTGTTGTGGGGGAGCGTCACGGCATCCCGGCTTTGCCCCCACCAACGGCTTCATATATCGGCTTATCCCCATGCCCTCCATTCAGTCTCCGTCTCCGATCCCCAGTTTGTGCTATCTCCTCAGGATCGCCTTTTGACCGAAGCATTGGCCGCCTGAGAAATGGAAGAACAGGGCATGGGCCCAGACCAACAGGTCTCCAACAACCGGAACTCTCCGACCCCGCAGGAGGTCCCACGAGCTTTGGCATCGGCATCGGGACCGGCCCCTGGTCGAAAGAAAGGGACCGCGTGCTTGCGATGTCGCACCCAGAAGATCCGCTGTGATGACCAACAACCTGCGTGCGGCCACTGCGCTCGTGTGGGCCATACCTGTGTTCGCCCTGGTCTAGTTCCGAATGCCGGCACTTTGAGGTAGGTTGAGAGGTCAATGACGATGTAGGCGAGGAGTTCTATACCGACTGACCCGGGAACAGTCACCTAAGCCAAGTTGAAGCTCGTCTCCGCTGGCTAGAGGATGCATTGCGTGAGGTAGCTCCGGAAAGAATGGACCATGCTCCGACAGTATCACAACCAATCGAGGTCGGTGCTACCATCTCCGACCCGGTCCATCAGGCACCTCAAGGGCAAGCTGTACAACCATCACCAGCTCCGTTACAGCAACAACCACAAAACGAGATAGTGCCACATCAAATCACAGACCAATCACCACATACCATTGGCCATCTCGTCCACAATGTCTATGGTTCCACGCCTGATTCTCAGACCGAAACTAGTCCAGCCACCTCTACCCAGATCAAACCCAATGAACCCCTTGCTCATGAAGTTGGGCTCTTATCACTCGCAAACTCCAAAGAATCCAAATACCTAGGGCCATCATCGGGGGTACCCTTTGCAAGGCTCATCTTCTCGGCCATTCCTCAGTCCCAAGGTCTTGCTACTTGTTGGGCAACACCTAGTAACGCTGCCACGCAAGGTATCAAAGCCGAGAGGGCGAAGCCATTTCCTCCAGACTGGACTTCTGAAGTTGATCTTCAACACTTTGTCGATGCCTATTTCGAAACTTACCAGCCCCTCTACCCCTTTCTTGACGAGGATGTCACCCACGGGTGGTTACAGAGTCTGTTCACCAAGCACCCTCAAGCAGCATCAGCCTTCACACACCACATGCCTCGACTGTCAGAGATCGAAGCAAGCCTATCACCGATATCCTCAGTTCAAATATTCCTAATTATTGCTTTGGGATCTCGCACCCTAGAGGCCCGCCTTTCCACCGACTTCTCTTCAGAGCGCTACTTTGCGACTGCCATGTCACGTCTCGATAGTCTTGCCCTGCATGATAGTAGTGAGGGCCTACAAATTATGCTACTGTTGACTCTCTGTAGCTTCAACTTTGTGGATGGCCGCAACGCCTGGTTTCTGACGTCCAAGATTATCGCAAGCTGCTTGGATTTGGGGTTTCAGAGGAGGTGGATTGAGACAACCGCTACCATGACGGAACAACATCAACGGCAGATCGAGACCAGAAAGACACTCCGAAGTGGCATCTTTTGGTCGGCATACTCGCTTGAGCGGCAGTTGGCTGTAGTCCTTGGTCGGCCATTGACTCTGCGGGACGAGGCGATCGACGTAGAATATCCTGGGGGTGAACAGTCGGTTCCAATTACGCCTAGCCAGACTGAGCCTTCTCAATCCTCTATACAGAGTCCTAAGCGAACCAAGCTTCAAGTGCCGGCATATTTAGAATCTCACTACTCGTTCAGATTCGACCGCATTCTTGCCGAGATCAAATTAACCCTATACCGAGTCGTCAATATGCCCGATCGCTTCCCCTGGCCTACGGACACGCCTGCGTGGCAAATTGCCGTGCACAAGTCCTGCGATGCCCTCCATAACGAACTCATAAGCCAGTTGAAGTGGCAATCCCGTCGCAACTCTTCGGATCATGGAATGCGGAGCCTCGAAATAAAATATCACCAATGTCTTATGCTTCTTTACAGGCCATCGCCCGCCATTACCCAGCCAACTATCGACTCGTGGCGGATATGCTACAACAGTGCAGTCAAAACTGTACTCATTTGTGCTGAGCTACAGCGATCCTACAAACTAAACAATAGCTGGCTCACGGCGCACAGCGTCTTCGTCAGCGGCATCACTTTTATGTACTGTCTTTGGATCAACCCAAGTCTATTACAAGAAGTGGGTATTAACTATCTAGTTTAGGTAT
>JAADYS010001798.1:0-28791 GCA_012931995.1 Fusarium albosuccineum | reverse complement strand
TATAGATTTAAATTCGGGCTTGCCGATCAGGGCCTAAAGCCTATCTCTCTCCATTTCTGGCTCGTAAAATAACACGGACGCAATTGCAGTGACAATCAACACGGCTCTCGGCTCGGTAGACGGCACGGACCTAAATAGAGTCTCGTCACGCATCGTCATTTCTTATACGAGAAGGCAACCTCAACTGCCGGCCATCTTTGCTCTTCTCGTCTCGCTCTCTCGTCTAGATCTGCTACATGGCAATTTAGCAAATTAAACGGCTCCTGACGATACGCGACAAAGGTGCCAAGATGTGCGACCTGACTGTGGAACCTCGGCCGCAATCTCGCCCCCCTGGTTCCATGCGATGCGGTCAAGTCAAGCGTTCCCCCTTGAAACGACCACGCGACATGATCTCAGCGACCAACATGTCGGGTTTTCTGAGCTTTTTTTTCTCTCCCCTCGGTGCATGACTGGTCGCGTGATCGACGCCCAGACTTGATCCAAGCTTCTCCGCCACCTCGGTTTTTATTTTCGGACTATTTTCGGCTACTGCCGAGCATGTAGGGTAAGATGCTTGGCCGAAGAGACGCAACCAATTCGATGGCAATCAGGTGCAAACATTTCTATTGACATGAGACATTTGTAAAAATGAAACTGTGTGTCTGTCTTGCAATAAGTATGGTGTTTTTGTCTCAGAACATTGGTTGACAACCGTACACCTTCCCAAAGTGTTTACCGTACAAACATATTACTGCAGTGGCAGGCCACTACTTAAGGTAACACCTAAAGCACCTGCACGGGACATCTACTAAGCGGGCACCTGCGAAACATGCTACCAACTTGGATCATGAATCACTTACTGCTCTTCTGATTGCTCCTTATTCTACTACGCTTTCGAATTGCCCAGGTGTCCATTACCCGGACGAAACCTCCGGAAATACCGCTGACACCGAGGGGCTGACCACATCTTTTCGTTGACACTCTGCCCATGTACTACAGCCCGCAGTCTTGCGTGCTTCTCGCCCGGGGCTGCCGCTTTGGATCACTTCATTGACTTCTTAGGCCGACACCTCGACATCTCTGGAGTTGTACCACTACGGCATGCATTGACGAAGCCATCGCATTTTCTGTTGCTCTGGTGGGTGATGATGCCGTCAAAAAGTCACCGGGAGGGACTCAATGTCGTTTTGACAAGGCATGATCTGCATAGTAACCACACGACCTTTCCATCTGCAAAATTTCCCTCTACTGACGCTCTACTACTGCTTCAGGAGGTTCGAGAGAAAGCGAAATGCTTTCGAGCGACAGCGCTTGCCCGTACAATCGATGCCCGCGTCGGCCGTCACGTCCAAACCTATCGCTGACGAATAATTCTACGATTGACCTCTGCTTTTACCAAGCCGAAAAAGGCCAAAAAGATCACTTGAACTGGAGTTATCGTACCAGTGATCTGGGCTCAGGCCTCATCTACTCTGCCGTCGTTTCCCCTCTCGTAGAACACGAGTCTGGTGGGACGAAGTTGTTGGGATTGGCGCTGCGACCGGCAACGGAACTGGTAAAGAGCTGCAGGCGACTTCATCTCTGAATAGGACCCGGACGCGAGAACAGGCCTGACGCAGTATAGATACGAAACCATAGTCAAGGCTGGATCCCTAGCATCGGTGGCTTTGGAATACACCTTTCCCTTCGTTCAGACACAAAAGTCGTCAGAGTGCATACAAACCCACCAAGAAACCAGTCATGAGCTGCGCCAGTTAATCCTAATATGTCTAGGAAAAGACAGGAAACCACACGACATTCCTTTCTATCCTATCCTATCTCTTTGATCTTGGCCGTTTCTAATACGTGCCATTCATGTGTTGGTTGGCCTGTCGCAGGCCGCGGAGGCCGGATCACGTTGGTAGGTTGATTGAAGCTGTTGGCCGGTCCAGGCTTGGCATTCTCAGACCACCCATGGATTAGCATGCATGCTATTCCTTCAGAAGCCAACAGAGATGCTGAAACCCCAACAATTTCTCAGCATTCGACGCTCCAACTTCATCACAATCCGCTCTCCACAATGAGCTCAGGCAACGAGATTCCCGGTTTCGACAGGTTGTCCAGCTGGGTCTCATATCACTCAGGGACCAACTTGCATCCAACAAGCAGCAATGATAATGATTAAGGAGCTTGAGCAAGACAAAGACAAAGGAACCCAAGTTTCATGGCAAGGTTTAGCCTAGCAACGAGCTCTAGCCTGGTAATCTATGTTTAACTTTTATCTATTGGCCAAATGCGAACTCTAACTTTTAGTTTCTCGGTCTATCCCACCCCGTAAACAGACTTTTCCCACGGACTTGCCGTTGGTTACCTTCGTATCCTAGGATTAACCTTAACCTCGTGTCGACTGCCGCGAAATTATCCCTATGTAGTCCTTGAGCACGCGAGCACCACGGCAGCGTCGATCGCAATGACTGAATCGTCTACATCCACCCGACTCTTCTCCAGAGAAAAGATGCCCCGCCAATGACTGCCGTTACTCCCGTGAAAGCGATCAGCACTCCCACTTCCATAGCCACCTGCCGCCTGTCCCCTCCATGGCATCCCCTTGATCAGCGCTTCACTCAAGGGACCTGACGCAATATTGCCGATACCTCTTCCGGCAACCAGGAATCCCCAGATAAGGATGGGCTCAAACACACTCTTACCACTCGAAACGCCACTGTTCCAATTCTCCTTGGCTGAAAAGTCGTCGGCGACGTGTCTCATGATGGCCGGCCAGACGGAAATATACGATCCTGCAAAGAAGCCATACACGATGCAGAAAGTATACAGGACTACAAGGTTGGCCGCAAGTCCCCAAAGCAGGAATGTGCCTAGCACGGCGCCGGCGGTGGAAATAAGGATGCACGTAGTTGGGTGCAGGCGATCAGATAAAGTGCCGACTATTACAACACCAAAGACACTCGCAACGTTGATGAGGATAACTGTCAGCGCTGATGCAAAGTGCCCCGCGCTTAGGACGGAGCGGGCGTATGTCGGAAGATAGACCGCCGGGAGGAAGTACCCAATGCCCTCGATGATGTTGGCGCTCTGGTATATAAGAAAGTCTTGGTAAGGAGGAACTTGAGGTTGTAAGAATTGGTCCTGGTCATTGCTGATAGGGGCAGACGTGGCTTGATGTAGTAGGTTGCTGGAAGCATGATGATAAACAAGGCTGTAGCCCAGATCCTCAAAGTCGTCCTGAATCCCCATTTTTGAAGGAAGGTCTCTAGCAACAGAGGGATGATAAAGCCTCCCAGACCTGTGCCTGACCACATGATACCGTAGGCTAGCCCCTTGCGTCAAACAAACCACTGTTCCATATACAGGATGCAAGGCAGGTATCCTATAGAGCCACAGATGCCGTAAAGAACGCCTTGGGTGAGGACGAGATGCCACGTCTCTTGGGCGAAAGATGACGCTGCCAGCGAGGCACACATGGTGACGAGGCCGATGAGTGGTGTGTAAAGGCAAGCTCTCGGATATGTTCGTTGCAAGGCTAAAATCAACGGTGTATCTAGGTACATGATGCCCTGGGACTATGAGCTCTTAAACAAGCTAAGCATTGATCAGATGGTACTCACAAGACAACACGTTCCGATGATGGGGATGCCTCCGGTTCCGGCAAAGGGCTCATGTGTGCGGTAGTAGTCCTGAAAGACTCCAAATGCAAATGGAAAACCTGAATTCATGTTAAAAAGAGTTCTTAGCTATATCAAGTCTCGAAACTTTGCTCACCCCAGACGAGCGCCTCTATGATGAAGCAGGCGGCGAGGAACAGGTATGCATCCTTGCCCCCGTCAGCCTGTGGTAGCGAAAACTCAGCATGGTTTGCAGAGAGTTCACTATCTGTGACTTGCTCGGACGGCGGTGTAGCCGGGAGGACTTGACTGTCAGAAGCATACTCCTTGCCCTGGAGTTCAAGGGCTGAACTGGTGGCCATGGCTAAAGCAACTTCCACAATATGCCACTAGCGATGCACCAAGGTTTGAGTTGGAAACATAGTGGCAACCGAAAAGAAGCTTCAAGCAAGAAAAAGCCCATGATTAAATAAGTGCTGCTATCTCCACTGGAAATTTCGTGACTGCATTGCTGATGGGCTATGGCTGATGGAACCCAAGAGCGGAGCTCGGGAAGAGAAACCGACAACCCTAAGGCTACGGATAGGTAACCGAGAACTGCGGGCCTCGCTAAGGCTGATTTGACGCATAATGTGCTGTTTGATAGCCTGATCGGGATGTTTTTGTGGTGTTGTGGGAATTTTCTGCGCTTGGTGGACCCAGGATGTGGATATGTGCCAAACCACCCATGTAGTGAGGCGGTACACTCTAACGAGACGACATACATCAAAGTAGCCATCATCAATGGGTTCTTATGGAGAGATTTTGGTGTCAGTTGTCCTCATTTCCAGAGCAGAACTATGTGCAGACTCCTGAGGCCTCCTGCGGATTGGGTGGGAGCTACCTGACGGACGACTGCAAGACGATGAAAGTCACGTCTTTATCCTTCTGTGATACAGTATCATGAGGCATTGCGGGATGCAAATGTTACTGTAGGGCTGGTTGGCCAGAGACTAGGCTGACAGCGGCAGGCAAGCTGACCCAGGTGAAGGCATCACGAACTCGATAAGCGAGATGCGGGCTATAAAAAGCTTTGCGCATGGGGCAACAAGATCTCAGTCGTGGCTGTGTCTGTTACCCGTGCTTAAGGCTGTCTACCTCGTTTCACAGGTGGCGCATCCGTTGCACGAAGAGTTGACGTCGTGCGGTACCAGCAAAGCAAGTCTAGAACAGCCTACTACTGTCCTGAAATGTGGGGATATCGCCTTAAACTACTCGCAGAATATCTTGTGTGATCAGTGGAATGTTGTGCAGCATAGCCATGAGTTAATGGGGACAATGGAGTACAGGTTGGCTGGCTGGGGCTGTCTACCAACCAGTTAATGGATTAGACAGAAGGCTGATGCCCTTCTGCGCCGCATGCTTCCTTTTCGTTCTTCTTTGCACGATTGTCAAGTGTGTGCAACTGTTCACTGAGAGAGACTATGAGGAGCTGGAATATATAACCGGCGATATTCTTCCCTGAACCTCCAAATCATTCAACCCCAACCGGTATAGGCCCGTCTCGAAACAGCCACCTATCTAGAAAACCGCCCACCTCCTTTTTGCTACACAACCTTCACCAGAAAGTTTCACGGCTTTCTTCACACCAAGAACTAGTCCTTCAGCATGGTCGCTCAAGTTCTCATCGCTCCCATCATCACGGCAGCCTTCACTGGTGCAGGGCTCCTGGCAACACTCGGTACTCAAGCAACCAAGGCAGCCAAACTCGCGCGACTACACCATGTCATCGAGAAGGTCCAGATTCTCAAAACTGCACTCTCGCAAGAGTCCTTGGAACCACGCAGTAAGTTGCCAGCAAGCAAGTGAAAGAGTGGACGCTAAAGCTTGATACGAAGGTGAGACTATACATGAGCTGCAGAGGTACCTCTGGAAAGTCGAGAGAAAGAAGTCTCGGGGCGCAATCCTCAACGAGCACCAGGAGGCCATCCTGGTCGAGGCGAAGAAAGTCTTGCGTCAGGTCTCGGACCAGCCATCCTATCCCCTACACATTCTCTCATCCTAATTGAAGGACCCTGAAATTAGCTGCAAATAGGCGACATGCCGTTCATGGGCGAGGTAGGTAGGTGGCGCTTGTGGTTATGAGGAATTTTGGGCGATGTGCACTGGATGTCAGGCGGGGATTGTCGCTTAAACTTTTGAAGATTTTGGCTTACGTGCTAGAGAAGGAGAATAATCTTTCGCCAGGGATTGCTTAGCTATCAATTCTCATATAGTTCTCTTATTCTGTGATATACCCTTCGGGAATGTGGCGGATTTGCCGCAAATCGCGCAACCATCGCAGTCTTGAATCCCACCTAGGTGCGTGATGCAAGACCCAGAACAGATGACGACGTCTAAACGCACCGAATACGTCGGGGACACACCGATAATATTACTACAAGCAGCTACTGGCCAGAGTATAGAGCCAATCATACAGCTACACCAATGGCCGAATTATCCGATGCCTGCAACAGCCCTGACGCGCTCGTCATCGCAGTGGAGAATGGTAAATACAATAGTGAGGAGATAGACTGTAGCCTTGGCTCATATTTAACCCTATCTTTATAAGTCCATCCAGAGATCGAGAAGATGCGTGAATACCGATACCAGCGATTGGCTACTTCGAGCGACATGGCGCAGCCTCAAAAGACTATCGAGAGGACGTCGTCCAACGAGGTCGGGGTCGAGATCGAAACACCAAAGCTGCCCGATCGCTATGCCGATGAGAGTTACAAGCTATTCTCACAGGTCAAAGTTGACCCTCCGACACCGGAGGAGGCACTAAGAATTCGCAACAAGTGCATCAAATGGATTCTCCCGTTTCTGTGTGTCGGATACCATCTGATGTATGTTGATAAGCAGACTGTACGTGCCCGCTTATGCTTCAATGTTTGCAATTATTCCCACTGACTTGGTGTATTAGTTGGGGAGTTCTGCAATTCTTGGTATTCTTGAGGATGGGCACTTGAGTGCAACTCAGTATAACTGGCTGTCTTCAATATTCTACTTGGGGTATCTACTTGCTGAATGGCCGCAAAACTTGGCCATTCAAAGATTCCCTGTAGCACTATGGCTTGCGATTAACCTCGTTGTTTGGTAAGTGCCGCTCTATTTAACGCTTCTAACTAGCACTGATCATTTCTAGGGGTGGTATCTTGTTGCTGCACGTTCCCTGCAATAACTTTGGTTCGTTTTTTGTGGTGCGCTTCTTCCTTGGTCTGGCCGAGGCATGTATCGTGCCGTCGTTCCTGGTCATCTTATCCATGTTCTTCACGTACGATGAGCAGGCAGTTCTGATGCCTATTATGTGGGCTATCGGAAATTCGAGCCCTATCACATCGGGACTATTGTCATATGGCGGGCTGTTCATCGAGACCGGTAGCTTCTCGCCTTGGAAGTGGTTCATGGGTAAGTCATCTAATATCTTTTGAAGACCCTGACTGACACTATCTCTTAGTGATAACCGGGACCTTGACAGTCATATATGGTATTCTGGTGTGGATCTTCTTTCCCGGAAGTCCTATCACGGCCCATTTCCTGACCCCCGAAGAACGTGCCCAAGCTATTCTGCGGATTCAGTCGAACCATTCCGGCATCGAACAGAAACACTTTAAGAAGTATCAATTCATCGAGGCCATGAAAGATCCCAAGACGTGGCTGTTCTTTCTCCATGCGTGGTCGCAAGAGATGGCCAACGGTCTAACAAACCAGTATTCCCTCATCATCAAGTCTTTTGGCTTTACTACTTTGCAGACAACACTATTGGGATGCATCAATGGAGTGACTGCCCTGATATCTCTCGGTGCAGCTGCTTGGATCCTGGCTAAGACAAAGGACTGTCGGGCGTGGCTCTCTGCCGCTGCCTACATCCCCCCGGTCATCTCTTGCATCATGCTACTGACTCTTCCCTGGAGCAATCGCTGGGGCTTACTTACGGCTATCTGGATTCGTGCAACAGGTGGAATCCCTTATTCGGTTGTCATGATTTGGGCCTCGAACTGTTCTGCTGGACACACTAAGAAAACAGCCGTCATTGCCCTTTACCATGTCGGCTATGGGTTGGGCAACATTCTGTCGCCGCAGCTATTCCAACCTCAATATGCACCTCGATATCTCGTAACTTGGGGAGTCATCTTGGGCGTGGCATGTATCCTGCCCACAGGCATCGTGCTCTACCTCAGATGGTACTTGGCAGCCGAAAATAAGAGGCGAGATGACCTGGATCGACAAGGTCTCATCAGAGAGACCGGCGTCATTGAGCACGTTGATGAAAGCGGAGAGAGGGTTGAAGAGGTCGTCGACACCAGGCAATTGGATCTCACTGATAGAGAAAACCTCGCCTTGTAAGTCACCCCAACTGACCCAGACCGGGTATCAATTGACTAACGTTTAACAGCCGTTATGTTTTGTAACACTTTGCTACGCCCTTCTGCAACAAATACGCCTTGGCTGCCCCACATGTTAGTCTAGACTCGGGGTGCTCCTCAATTGCGCCCTGTCGGCGGGACCGTTTAATTCCCTACCTACAGGACATCAAGTCTAATGCACCATTCACTATTGGACATATGTACCCAATTCAACTTTAAACTCGACATCATTGGTTAAGTCTGGGGAATCGCAAGTCCATGATCAGCTGGAGACAAGAAAGGACGTCGAGAACGAGAACGAGATATGCAGACGTGAGGGCAGCAGTCCAATGACGTGTTAGAGCATTCAGATAGCCTCCCCCTCATTAGCCCCTCATAATCCTACTCCTTATCATGCCGAGTTTGACCCGCTGTCCAATTATTTAAGAACTACACTTCGGTTGATATCCCTTGCATTCCGTGACACGATACACGGGACTTTTGACCATCAAGCTGTGCCCTCAATGACGTCTCTATCGATTGTCGTAGCCTTTGGCGCTGCTGCTCTTCTCTTACTCAAATACTTGTTCCTTGACTCCCTGTTTCTGAGTCCTTTGAGACGCATACCCGGACCCAAGCTTTTTGCTCTTACCAGATGGCGACTTGCCTATGAAGACTGGAAAGGCACTCGTACGCGTACTATCAACCAACTTCATCTCAAGTATGGCCCAGCAGTGCGTATTGGCCCAAACGAGGTTTCGTTCAACAGCTTGTCGGCATTGCGCACAATCTACGGGCCAGGAAGCCGGTACGGCAGGACATCTTTCTATCGCATGTTCGATGTGTACGGCGAGCAGAACCTGTTCACATTCCACTCTCCGAAAGAACATGGAGATAGGAAAAAGCTGCTGTCTCATGCCTACTCAAAGTCGGTTCTTCTCAAGGAACCAACGACAAGCATGGTAGAGGAAAAGACTCGACAGTATATCGAGTTGATTGACTCTGAACCAGAACACATTAGCGACATTTTCCATACTTTGCACTATTTCTCTCTGGATAACATCACAGAGTTTATCTATGGAAAGTACGGCGCGACGTCAGCCCTTAAAGGTACTACGCACCACCGAGGACTGATTGCCGACATCATGCACCCATCTCGTCGTCGGCTGTCCTGGTTCATTATCCATTTTCCGGCATTCACAAAGTGGCTGTACACGCGCTCTCACTTGGTTCACCAGCTTATAAAGCCGCTGCTCCCGATGCAGCAACCGACGACTTACACTGGCATTCGAGCATATGCTCTCCAAGCTTTCCAAGACTTCCGAGCGGACCCCAAACGATCGGAAAAGACAGACGGTAAGAATAGTCCCACGTCCAGGTTATCTTCTCCGCTAATTCAAAACTACAGAAGAGGATAACTCAATTCTCAGTCGTGTCTGGCCATATCACGAAACTCAAAGGCCGGATGGACTACGGGATAAGCAGCTGGCATCGGAATGCGCGGACCACTTCCTTGCCGGTATCGACACCACCAGCGATACTCTCATGTTCCTTATTTGGTGTCTCTCCTTGCCCCAAAACAAGCCGTTCCAGGACAATTTGAGGGCCGAGGTTCTGAGCCTCCCCACTGAGTCGTTGAATCAGCATGGATACCCCAGGGCAGAGGCGAGCGATCGGTGCATCTACCTCAATGCAGTCATCAAGGAGACATTGAGACTTCATGCACCACTGCCGAGTACTGAGCCACGATCACTCGACAGCGATTCTGTCGTGGACGGCTATACTATCCCTGCCAATACGGTCGTCGGCATGTCACCCTGGATTCTGCATCGCAATCCAGAGGTTTTCAAGGATCCCCTGGTCTTCAATCCTGATCGATGGCTGGGCCCGGGTGCTCAGGAGCTGAATCGCTGGTTCTGGGGCTTTTCAAGTGGCGGGCGAATGTGTATTGGCATGCAGTGAGTCTATCTCCTCCTTAGGGGTATTAAATCTGACCCGTATCAGTCTCGCCATGGCCGAAATGACGACACTCGTTGCGACACTATATCGAGAGTATCAGACGTTAATAACTCCTCGATTCGAGGATGTGACCCCAGGAATCACGGCTCGAGTGGAGATTTTCTACGATGACTGTTTTCCTTTAATGCAGGTTAGTCCATATGATATTAACCCCATACCTCGATACACAATGCTGAGATATATAAACCCCAGGAAAACACCTGTCTGATAAAGCTCAACAAACTATAGTTATGAAATCTAGGGGGGGTTGCGTTGCTACATGGTGTTGTGTTGGTATTCATGCTCGAAAAGCAGCTCGTTAGGTCTGAGTAGCTGAAACCAAGCTAAAATATAAGTCACTTGCTTCAGATTTCTAATACATCAAACTTGAGATGAATTCTTTAAACTGTATGGAGTGAAAACAACCTGCCAATGGACGTCCTGGTTCGCAAATATCACAACCGGCAAGTTGCAACAATGAGGCAAGCCCATGGGAGTGTATCCTTAATGTTTCAGGCTGAGGTCTAGGCTTACCGGCAGAAGCGCTACTGAAACTGGCTTTTATAAGCTTGTAGACTTCCCCAAGAGCGGTACAGACATTCTGTCTCGCTTTTGGCCCTCACACTGTTATCTTCGGGTCGATACGTATGACGCCTTTGAGTAACTTTCCACATTGCTAACTGTAACAACCTGTTGCCTAAACTCGTCTTTGGGAACCTCTCACTCTCCCTTACAGGCCAGAGAGCCCATTAGGCATATTGAAATGTCTCTCTTGCCACACTAATTATGTGGGCAACACTGTTTTGGGAGCCGACGCAGCCAAACAACAGGCAGAATCTCCGCCACTGCATGAAGGTGGGTGCTCCGCTGACCCAATACAATATCCAGATTGCTCAGCCTGATTTTGGCAACTCAGCCGCAGGAAGAGAAAAAAAAACGCCCAACTGCTTCAATTCTTGATCTTGCAACATCATGCAAACCTCCCAGCCATGAACCTCTTCCTCTGGCTCTGTGTTGTCGCTCTGAGTCTCGCGATCTGTGTATCCGCGGACGCCTGGGATGACTTCTCTAATAACCTCGCAACCGATCTAGCGCCGATCATCTCGCTTTTTGGAGAACAGGTGACAAAGCAGTATCTCAGTGAGAGCATCACTTGGCTCGACTACTTCATCTTCGCTATGGCGCCTATCGGTGTCCTTACAGCGTTAGTGTCTGCCATTCGCGTCTGTGGCAGCTCTTCGTTACGTGCCTTCATCGGGAGGGCCAAGGAAGGAGAAGGCTACGTTGAGGCAGAGCTTTTATCCCCAACAAGCCACGATGTTTGCGAGCTCTATAACAACGGCGGTATCGCCCGTATCTTTGGCCGTCCCAGAATTCTCGAGATTGTCTATGATCCCAATGCTCCCGACTCGGAATTCACCAGTCCTTCAGGCACCGCAGGCATAAGCACCTTCGAGCAGTATTGTTGCACCAAGAACGGTCGTAAGGAATGGAGAAATCAGAGTCGTAGCATAAGGGATGCTGATACTCTCCCTCCTAATCTCTCCCACAATGTCGGTATCATACGTCCCGACGACTGGTGGTTCGTGCTTGTGGCGATACTTGGGTTTATCCTTCAGGGTGGTGTTCTGGCCTTTGCCACCTGCGCGACATATTACTTCCGCTGGGAGAAGAACGAGAAGCAACCAGAGGCTTATGCTTGTCCGATGGCCATCACAGGAACTGTTCTCGTCTGTGGCGGTGTGTTTTTATGCGCCTGTATCGTAGGAGAGAGCACCGCTGAGGTGACCTACAAGAGACACACAACCAGCAACCAGCGCTCGTCTTTATGCTGGCTACAACCTCGACAAACTTTGGGAGATCAAACCTATGACTCCTTCTGCTACATTGATCAAGGGACTCTAGGCCAATATACAAAGTCGCGGAGGAAGGGGAAAGAGGATTATTCATCAGAGTTCTCGGTCTGGCTGGCTGTTGGGATCACTGTCTCTGGGTTTATCCTACACTTTGTCGGTCTTCGTGGCATTCATTAAGCAGTTTCCATGGCTCAGTTGGGAGCGGCTCTGATCATGAGCATTACAAGAGCGGCTCTTCGTGCCAAGCGATTGGATATCAAGCAGAATGAGATTTACCGCAAGACTGATGATCAGTTTCAGCCAACGGTGTCCAACCATGAATTGGACTGGCTTGTCTTTCGCTTTGGCGAGAGAGACATTAAGAAAGATCTCAGATTGAACGCAAGGGACCGCCAGATGAATTGGCTTCATTATTCTTGGAGATTTCATGGTCTGGCAGAAGTTGGCGAGCGAATCGTCGCATATCAGCTCAATTCCAACGTACCTCCTAGAGGCGGGAGATTGGGTGCGGTTGAAAGATTGGTGGCTTATCGCAGCCGTATTGCTGAGGTCACTGCCTCGAGACTTGACTTGAGTGATGGGAGCGCCTTTTGCCCCCAATTCGAGGTTGACAGTGTCATGGTCCGAGACACAGCCAACAAGCTGGTTTTGGCTATCCAGTCAGCTGCCACCAACATATTGACGACTTCAACGACACTCAAGGAGGAGTGGACAACAGCCAAACACATGTCCATCGCAGCAAAGTGCTGCGTAGGATGTACCTACTTTGAGACGGAAATTGTAAATGGCGTGCCACAATCCGGGTGGCGCTCGGATCTCGAATGCACAAGGAGAAGTAACCACACCCTTCTGCATCTAGACCGAGAGTCTTGTGAGCCTGGAAGCGAAGGGAACTATTGGAAACTCGAAAAACAGCACGATGTGGAAGCAATCCTGGGCCTGTGGACATGGTCTTTGAAATCCAGCCCAAAGACTAGCAGGAACGAGGAGCTGGGTCTATATCAAGAGCGGAGAATTGTATGCTGGAATAACAGCCCCAAAGTCATGGGCTGGCGCTATTGGGCTGGAGGGTATTTGAAGAAGCCGCGCGAAAATCAAATGCCCTGGCCAGATCAAAGCTGGAATCCTTTCACGGAATGGAAGCTGGGCCCGGGCCCTAAAGGGCACTTAAGCGGTCGGGAATTCCATTGTCGACTGTTCGGCTGGTATACTGGAGAAACACCGCCTGTTTCACCTGGCTCGCAAGCCTGTCCCATCTGGACTCTGCCGACTAGCTCTTCGCTTTTGTCCCTCTGCGCTCATGAAGTGTTCGGTGTTGTGGTGAAGAGTTTATTGGAAGCAACACAAGGCATCGGCCAAGTTGATATTATGGAAACGGCGAAAGGCCCCCGTTTGAGAAGTCAGCTCATGTCAGATCTAGTTGATGTCATGGTGGAAACTGAACTCGCTTCGCGAGATGAGGCGGTCTCTTGCCTTCTGCCTTTGATGGTATTCGAGGAGTTTAGCGCCCATCGAACACCGCTTTGGCATGCTGCAAGAAATGGACATGAGGTAATGGTGACGGAACTACTTGCCGTGGCTCAGTTTGATAGGGATCTTCCGGATGCAGACGGGCGAAGTCCCTTGTGGCAAGCAGCTACGAATGGGCACCATAATGTCGTTGAGCTTCTCCTGGATTATGGTGTCAACCCTGACTCTTCTGACAACACTGGAATGGCACCACTTGCCAGCGCCGCAGCCCATGGACACGAAACAGTCGTTCAACTACTTCTGGAGAAAGGAATGGCGGATCTAGAGCTTCAGGACCGAGAGGGCAGAACTGCCCTGTCCTATGCGGCAGCGCATGGTCATGAATTGGTCGTGGAGCTGTTACTTGAAGAGGAAGCTAATGCCAAGATCTTGGATATTTATGGATCCAATCCTCAGTCAAGAGCGGTGGACAACTGGCATGAGGGTGTTGTGAGACTCATCCGCGCCAAGGATTACACCGCAGACACGAGCCCGCGGGGTGATCGCCAGATAAACGACGAAACGTAAGTTGCTCCGTTCTCTCTTAGCTTCTTGCCAATTGATCATGTCCAGAAAAATCCGGAGTGCGGATGGATACATGAATTACTACAGCGTGTTCTTGAACAATTACATTTGAGGTCTCGGTGGCCATGGCGAGGAGACGGTCCGCCCATGGAGGCCGGTGATTCGAATCGCTCTGCTTTCGACAGGGGTCGACTGGAAGAACCCGGCCTTGCAATCAAAGATGGAGAAGCCTATCCAATGGAAAGACTGGGTAGGCGACGGAGACATGACGAACCCTCAGGCCTATGGCACAATAAATACGCGTCTGGCACTTGAATGCAGTCCCAAGGCCGAGATATATGTTGCAAGAGTTCTGGAGGGTCGGCGTCTAGACCATGAGACAATTGCAAGAATTCCCGAGGTTTGTGCTTGTCGCCCGGATTCATATCGCCCTCCTCGTATGGTGTTGATACTGATGAAAATTACTATAGGCTATAGAGTGGGCAGTGACGCAGTGGGATGTTGACATCATTGTCCTTCCGGTGAGGATTTCGTCGATAAACAAGGAAGTCAAAGCTGCCATCGATATAGCATACAAGAAAGGAAAGGTGATATTCACTGCAGCCGAGTCCATGGGCTTCAATAGTCGGAGAACCTTTCCAGCCAATAGCCCGCATGTTATCGGAGTCCACGCTGTTGATGGACGGGGAAGAGACTCCGGGATCAGCCTGCTGCCTCTCAGGGGCGATTATAACTTCTCAGCCTTAGGTGTAGCCATAAAGCAATCTGGCCCGGAGGACGATCAAGAAGGACGCTATGCTTCATGTGCCGGCTACGCGGCTGTCATTGCTGCGGGGGCGGCAGCTACAATTCTCGAGTTCGCGAGGTTCAACCTGAAGCTTGATCTGGAAGCTCAAACATGGCTGTGTTCTACCGAAGGCGTGCGAGAGATGCTTCGGTCGATGTCGACTAACGTCGATGGGTATAACTTCATCGCGCCGTGGACTTTATTCGGGGACACGAGTGACCACGAATACATCTGCGATTTCATCATGATGATGGTAAGGAAGAGAAAAAGGGCAAGTAGTCGCGTGCCAAATCCAGACCCTTGAGCTACCGGCTAGACTAGACATTACTGAAACTTCCAATAACGATCTAAAACGCCACGCTATCATATACAGTCCATCCCAGAAAGAAACGCCTAAGCCGAAATTGGGCGGTTCAGTTCAGCATTCGCTGAAGCTCTCACATAATCTTGCAATGCTCCAAAGACGGCTTGATATCCAGGATCACTCGGACCTGAAAATTTGCAGATACTAGCATGAGTGGAGGTTATTCCCAGAAATATCTCCTTCCTCGCATGTCCGACGACTGCAGACTCATAGGGGACAACCTAACTAAGTCAGTAACATAAAAAATTAGCAATAGGCGGGTTTCTTACTAGGCCCTTGAGACCCTTGATACCACGCATCGGAAGAGTCTCGAAAAACGAGTGAATGGTGAAATGACCATCTTCAAGCATTTGCAGGAATGACCGCTGTAGATTTTCAAGCACTTCGTTGTTCGGATTAAGTCCTCGCAAGATACTACTCGAAGGACGTTGGAGAGCAAATTTTGTGAGGTTGCTAGCGATGAGGCCCCAGCCTGCCGTGCCGCTTCCGTTGTGAGGCGTTGCTAGAAAGATTATGCCCAAGACGGATGAGTAAACAGGTAGGTATTGGGGCTGATACTGCGCATTCTTGGCGATAGCGAGTGCCTGTTTCAATTGTTAGTGGATCCCAGTATCTGGTCATGGAATACTAACTGTTTTCACAATTATACCCCCTAAGCTGTGAGCCACAAATATCAACGGTCGAGTTGGCTATAGTGTCAAACTCAGCATCATCCTATGCATGTATGGTGCTGCAAAACAACTCACGTTATCCCTTCTCTCTTGCTGTAGTCTTACCAGCAAGTTGTTACTGTGCTGTGAAATATTTTGCAAGTCACTGCCTCCAAAGAATTCACGGATCACTTCAGTATCATATCCCCAGGTCATGATTCTTGCAAACATAAATTCCTCGTGTTGACATAGCAAGTCATACGGCCAGTAGACCGAAGGGCCTGCGGCTCGTTGTTTACGCCTTTGGAGCAAAAGTCTTTCCCGCCATGTTAATGGAACATCCCCTGGCTCGGTCTTGAAAGTCCAAGTCTTTTCTGGATGACCTTGTAAGCCGTGGACAAACACAATGCTGGATAGTGTCTATTAACAACTCTATTCGTACGGCAGTTCATTACGAAGGCGACTTACTCGGCTCTTGCGTCCGGAGGGTTGTGAAGAGTGGTGAATCCTAGGTCCTGAATGGGTGGCCTGGGCTTGATCTTGGCAGGCGCCTTTTCCGTGCTTGAGAACCAAAAGTCAAACTCTGAGGTCAAAATAACTCCGTTGGATATGTCGTTGCTTGTGGCGGATGCTTTACTCTTTTCTGGGACCTGTTCATCGGTGTCGGCTTCGACATTCTGCTCGCTGTCGTCAGCTGAACTTGACGGCTCGCCCTGCATGTTCGTTTCTTGCGGATCCAAAAGATTGGGCCTCCCGCGTAGTAGCCTTGGCTGAAGACCCGACTTTTCTGCTTTCCCATCCAGTAGAAGCTGCACAGCTGCGAAGTGCCCATTGTTGTCTGCTGCGTCCAGAGCAGTTCCAAATTTTGCAGAAACAGTGTTGATGTAAATCTTTGCTCCGCGATTAATGAGGCTTTGGAGAACATTGACGTTCCCCGTGAATGCTGCCATGTGTAATGCCGTGCAGCCCTCTTCGGTGAGTTGCCCTATGTCGGCGCCGCCATCCAACAGAGCGTTAACAACACCCGCCGAGCCAAACCATGATCCGGCATGGAGTGCGTACTCGTACGGACCAGCTTTCTCATGAGGATCCGCCCCCTGCTTGAGCAGATACTTGACCACAGTGGTTTGGCCTCTTGATGCCGCCGCATGTAAAGCGGTACCCCGGACTGGGCTTTTCTGGTCGCGGTTGGCGCCCTGCTGTATGAGTGACTTGACTACCTCGAGGTGTCCACCTGATGCAGCACCTTGCAGCGGCGAGACTCCAGACGGAGCCCGTGCGTTGATTCCGGCGCCTTTCTTGAGGAGGAGGTTGGCCATGGTTAGATAGCCGTGTCCTGCCGCTTCATGCAGCGCGCTTCCCGAGATGCTTGGCTGGGCGTTGATATCAGCTCCTGCGTCGAGAAACTCGATGACCTCTTTTAGATTATTGATTTTTGCAGCATTAACCAAAGACCTCGCTAGTCTATCGCGTCCTATCGATGTCTCATTCTCTCCTGCTGGAATGATGAGCCGAGATCCAAAGACCGTCTGTCGTCTCTCATACAGTCCTGCCGAATCCCCTTGCTGAGCCCTGAGGGACCGCACAGGGTCGTAAAAGGCCTTTTCCACGTTGATGGCGTTCTTGGCCGAGCATTCTACAAAGAATCCGATGCCAAGACTCAATGCAAGGTCGAACCCTTCAGTCGTAGAAACCTCTCGCTCTGTCACTCTGTCGGATTTGTTGCCGATGAGACAGATAGGGGTTGGGCGGCCATCTCGAACTTGTTGAATCAATTCATGGAGACGCTTGATTCGATTAAACGTTGACCGAGAGCTGATGGAATAGACGAGGACGATCGCCTCACTCATAGCAATCCATTGCTTCTGAAGTGCCACGTATTCCTCCTGGCCAGCGGTGTCGAGGATATCAAGCATGCAGTTAACCCCATCCACAGGGACTGACTTTCGATAAGTATCCTCTATTGTAGGGTCGTATGTCTCCACAAAGTGTTGTAAACAGAGCTTTGTCTCTTAGCTTGAAGCGCTATCGCACATACTCCCCTTTTGGAAGAGATACCTGAATAACAAGAGCAGTTTTCCCTACGCCTCCATCGCCTAAAACTACTATGGTATACGATGCCATTGGGTCAGGGCCTCGGCGTCGACCCAGAGGCCATCTGAGGCCCGTCATACTGGAGGCGGTGAGAAAGGGTAGGTGGCAGGCAGAGGGTACGGCGCTCGCACGCACGGGCGCGCTTTTCTGGATAGATGAGGCCAGAACACGAATCTAGATCAATTGAAATAACTTGGTGAGCCTCACATAGATGAAACTTTCAAGGAAACAGACAATTGTGAGGATTAGGCGCCGAGCTGGAAACGAAGGGCGAGGCTCAGCTGAAAATGGATACGGGTCGGTTCACGTGATCTAGTAGACTGCTAGTTCTATGGCTGGATTCAGTGATGACTAATTTCGTCAATGAAGCTGGGCCACTTCAACCACCTTGTCTACTAATACAGATTTAATAATTCGACTTTCTGATAAGGTGGACATAGGTTTCATGATAGCCAAATAGAAACTAGCTCTAGATGATTTCTACATACCTTATGTCTTACACTTGTCCTTTCTCTTTGTCCCAATAATATCTCAAGATATTATACGCAAAAAAACAGTTAATTTCATTTCCACCAAATATGGGCACTTCGGTGAACATGGGATTCGAGATATCAGTGAGCCACGTGGTGTGCAACTGACGTAGGTATTGCCGTATTACCTTCGTGACACTGCCTCAGCTCAGCTATCACTTACCCGGCAGTCAGGATGAGGTATCGCTCGTTAATGCTATGTTTGCCCTCTAAAAGCTTAAAAGCTTTTTATCGATCGCAAATTTTATATTTCAGTCTGTTCCGACCTTGTCCTTTTCATTTCTCATATGCCGCTCTCATTCCGCTCTTGTGAAGACTTCGTTCCTAGCCGTACCTAGTTTTGAACGACCTAAGCCAACCAACCCTTGCTTACCGTATTGCTAGGAACCATTCGAATGTTTACTTCCCAAGTTTTCTATTTTGGACCCGAAAGCATGAGACACAGTGCAGACAATGATCTCCAGATTTTGATTAGGCGATAACGATGATGAACGCATGAATTGACATGCTCAATGCCCGGGTTGACTACCGGATTCATCACGGTGATGCAAACGGTGTTGGAAAGTGAGCACGTGCGGTTTCAAGCCATTCCTTCGTCAATTGACGCATGCGGAATAGTGTTAAGCCCGGCGAAGGCCTATTTCCGATGGCTGAAGGTTCTTCCAGCATTGGGTGCCGGTGATTGGGCCTGTGCGCTGACATAAAAAAGCCAGTTTGAAGGGGGAGTTGATACAGACTCCAGATTGAGACAACAAACCCCTGGCAGCAGATGCGAAACGAAAACGTCGCTGTTGGTCAGCGACAGTCGCAGTAGCAGCCGCCTCGATTACTTTAATTGCGATTTACTTTTATGCGCCGCAATTTTTTTGCATCGATTAATCCACGGTGGGGGCTGTCATTTCATGGACAGGGGGCTAATGTCACCAGAATCAACGGTGAACCGGAGGAGAGGCAAGGGAACGTCTGCTCGGATTAGTAAAAAGGGGTCCCCTCAAAGGGGTTATCTAGATAAGTAGATGAACCACGTAGCCTTAGCAGACAGACAGAACGGATGCAAGATTCGAGAAGGCCGGAGCTGCCAATGGAGGCGGTTCTAGCGGTCAAATCTGATGTCCACTAAGCGAACAAGCGCTAAATCCCGCATCATCCGCCGGGGACCCAATGTTTCCAATTAAGTTAAGGCGTGAATAGGGGTATTAAAATGGGGGGGTTAGCGGGCGGACAGAGCATTGCATCGTGAAGGGACCTAGAGCCTTTAAATTTGCCCACCCTGTTTTCTCGCACACGCAGAGCCAAGCTGACCGCCCCCTTCACCTTCACCACACTCAACTCATGTCATCAATGAGTCCCCTCGTCGCCGAGACTGCCAGATACAACGACGGCTCAGCTTCAAGTGCGAGCGAGGATGAAGACGACTCGCCCGACGGGATGCGCTCCCAGCCAGAGGCCTCCCAGCACGTTGTCGCCAGCCATCACCCCGTCTCAGGGGTAGATTTCCTGCTCCGAGGTGCGTGACCCCTGTCTTTTTGGACGAGACTCAACAAGAGCGCGCAACTGATGAAGCAGCTCGCAAAAAGACACGATAAAGCGAGCACTCCGTGCATCATCACGCTTTGGCGATGGCTTCCGCTACCAGCAGCTCGGGTCTTCTGGCCGTGTCGGTGTCGCTGACCTCGAGACGCAGCAGCCCGTTCCGCCCGCCGACTGGAATGGATTTGATCTCCACGCCAGCAACGGTGATGCCAGTCTCGGTTTTTTCGGCCAAATCCGAGCCACATTGGTTGCTTCCAAGCTGAACTGGCTGCTTGTTTTTGTGCCCATTGGCCTGGCTGCGCACTCGTTTGAGATTGCGCCCTTGGTGACTTTTATCACGAATGCCATCGCCATCGTGCCCCTTTCCGTCATGTTGACCGACGCCACGGAGCGGATAGCCGCCGAGGCCGGAGACACAGTCGGTGCACTTTTGAACATTACGCTCGGCAATCTCGTCGAATTAATTATTTTGTGAGTTTTACTGAGAGACATTTTTGAGTGAATTTCACTGACTGGAGCAGAGTGTAAGTCAACACCACACAGACTGAAATGACGCGAAATTGACATGAGCAGGGTTGCACTGGTCAACAACCACATCCGCATTGTCCAAGCATCCATTCTAGGCAGTGTTCTCGTGAATCTCCTCCTGATTCTCGGCTCTGCTCTCTTGGCCAGCAGCATGTCCAGCCATGACCCGCACTGCAGCATTGAAGAATCAGAGCTCCTGGCGTGCCTGCTCTTCATCTCGGTCTTTGTCATCCTCATTCCTGTAGGGATACCCTCAATTTTTTTGGGTCAAATCCGCTAATTTGATTAGACTGCGTTTGACTATACCTTTCATCTCAAGGGAACTAAGAGTGAAGCGGCTTTGAGCATGAGCCGCGCTTCTGCACTGGTCGTGCTGGTCATCTACGTCTTGTACTTTGCATATGAAATGAGGCCCAAGGCAGTCGAGGCTCTGCCCATCCCGCTGCAGAACCTTCATCCTCAGCATGGCTCTCATCGACGTGGAGCAGGTTCGATTTCTGGTCCTCGCATCATTCGCTTTGCTGATGACGATGTCCAAGGCCGCGCCAGAAGCACGACGCTCGATAGGCACCACGCCGGAGTGATCCGGGATGGCGGCGAGGAGGAGGACCGCGTGAATCATGATCTCGGCCTGCCCGATCCGCGAATGAATTCTTATCAGCAGAATTTCCGCTCAAGAGGACATTCTCGCACACGATCGCTCAGCGCTAGCCAGGGCCACCACAGCAGAGAGTCTTCAATAACTGGTGTGCCGCTGTCGAGACCACTCTCCTACGAGCGGCCTCATGAGGTGGTGTCTGCTCAACCGCATCAACCCAGCACTCCAGGCGGAACGCTTGCTTCCGTGACAGTGCTGGTCGTGACATCGGCCCTTATGTCCATGAACGCCGAGTTCCTCGTCAAGGAGATAGATGACGTGACGCATCAAGGTGGCCTATCTGAGGCAATGATCGGCCTGATCATCTTACCGGTGGTTGGAAACATCGCCGAGTATGTGACTGTGGTGACAGTGGCTACCAAGAACAAGTTAGACCTGGCAATTTCTGTCGCCGTTGGGTCGGCTATCCAGATCGCTCTTTGTGTGGCTCCCTTGACCGTCCTAATAGCCTGGATGTTGCACCGCGATCTTGAGATGGCTTTCAATGTCTTTGAGACGACAACCCTCGTCGGAACCGGACTGATGATCAACCTTCTGATCCTCAGCCGTACGAGCACAACTGTTAGGGCCGTCGGGCTAAAAGGAGCCTTGATGTACGCCTGCTATATCATCATCGGGTAAGTGACCTCTATCATCCAATCAAGAACTCTGGCTGACAAGCACAACCAGACTTGGCGCCTATTTCGAGCCCAAATCTGCAAAATAACCTGAAATCGAAACGAATTACAGGACACCCACTTAGACAAGCATACCAGCGTCATATAGATTTCATAGTCAACAACGAGTCAAATGCCAACTATCTAATATGTAATAGCATAATTCTAGAGACTTATTCCTTGTTCCAGTGAACTGTCTGGGCACTGCAATAGGCCTTGATACCTTCCACGCCCAACTCGGAGCCGATGCCGCTGTGCTTGTGGCCACCAAACGCCGCGTCGGGCCGAAGTTCCATATGAGTGTTGATCCAGATATTGCCCACGTCGAGCTTCCTAGAAAGTCGATCTACCTGCTCTGTGTCCCGGCTCCAGATAGATGCGCCAAGGCCGTAGATGGTATGATTAACTCGCTTCAATAGGTCTTCTTCATCTGACCATTCTAGAACTGGGAATACTGGGCCTGGTGCAAGTTAGTGCGTGCTGCTTTATCATCAACAATTAACATACCGAATGGCTCTTCCACGACGATCTTGGAATCATCCGGTGGGTTCTCAATAATGATGGGGTTGATAAAGTATCCGTCTTTGGCTGGGTTTGCCTTAAGGTTGCCCGTGACGGGCTTCAGCTTTTCCTTCTCGAGTAGACTGATCAGAGCCTGAACTCGCTCAAACTGCATCACGTTCTGCACCGGTCCAAGAGTCGTCTTTTCTTCAAGGCCATTGCCCAATACTAAACTTTGAGCATACTTGACCATTTCGGACAGAAATTCTGGGTATATGGACTTGTGGACGTATACTCGCTTAATGGCGATGCAGACCTAGGTCTTGTTAGCTTCACCTCAACATGACCGTGCAGTGGGAGACTTACCTGGCCCGAATTATACAAGGCAAGTGCTGTTACCTGGTTATCGTTAATATGGTCACTTTATGTATGTTTTGGTTCGAATACCTTGGCGGCAACTGTGGGAATATCGACGTCGGCAGCCACAATGGCGGCGTCATTTCCACCCCTATTGCCTTGTCAGCACCTATAAGACCCAGTATCCCAATGCTGACTCACAACTCAAGAGTAACCCTCTTCAATGTCTTTGCACAGTCCAGCGCAACCTTGATACCAGTGGCGGTCGAGCCCGTAAAGCTGACCTTATCCACGTCAGGGTGGTTTGTTAGCAGCGGGCCCAGGCTATCGTGGCCACTGAGAGCTTGGACGACACCCGGCGGGAAGAAGTGGCTGGCGAGTTCAACAAGTTTGAGGCCACAGTAAGGAGTAAATGGCCTTACCTATTAGTTTTAAGGAGAAAAGAAGAGGAGACAGCGAACATACGATGGCTTCAATATGATTGGGCTACCGGCGACAATGGCAGGTCCCATCTTAAAGGAGGCTGCGACAGTTAGGATACTTGTCCAAGGTTGGACATTAGGTGGGTATTTCAACTAACTCAGTACGACAGGAACTATGAAAAGTTAGCTTCCCAGGCTTTCGGCTTCAGGGGCAAGTCTAGATAGAAGGAATGGAGATTAGAGGTGCTTCAATGAGAGGGGTGACAAACAGTTCCATGGGACGATTCCAACAGACACTCCTATAGTCATTTTATCAGCAACAATTATCAATCAGCGGAGTAAGGATATGTCTTACCAACAGGAACGTATCGTGTAACCACTCGGCGTTGTGCACTATCTTCGATAACATTCTCCGGGAATTCGAGTTTGGCAATCCCCTTAAACATATCTACGGCATTCTGGATTTCTGTGGTAGCTACAACCATCTATACCCAGTTAGATCCCTATTCTGAATGTTATTGATGTCAATCGGTACTCACCGGCTTCCCAGACTCCAACACCAACATCTTGGCAAAGTCATTTACTTGCTCAGCGAGCGCATCGGCATATCGTAGAAGAGCCTGCTGCCGTTCTTGAACCGGAGTGTGCCCCCAAGTTGCGAGGGCCTTCCTGGCAGCAGCAACTGCTGCATCGACCTCTTTGGGGGTGCACACGGGAACCGGGGCCAACGGTTGGAGCGTTGCAGGATTGACGCCATGCCGAGTCGTCTCAGAGCTGACACTTTTGCCGTCAATGACGTTTAAAAACTCGTTGAATGTGACCTTTGCCATATTTTCGACACGCTTGAGGTTATCCTGGTTGTTTGTCTGAGATGGTGGGCTGTTTTCGTCAACTTATGCTTCGGGGCCTAGAGTCCCGAATGCCCGTGCCAGGGCTTTAACACAGCCCCTCTCGGCATTTACAGATTATCCGTAGGCATCTTTTCCTAATTGAGAGCTAGACATGAAGCACCGAGGGATTATCGGCTTGATAATGCGGGGGAGGCTGCGGAACTGGGGCATCCCCGGATTTTCTGACTCAAGCAACACTGAGTCGACATGGGGTAACTGGGGCATTAGAGTCAACCCCCACTGACCCGATGAATTGCCAGGACCAGGGCTGTACGGGGTGCGGCATGTTGCCTAGTCCGGGACAACTCTTGGCTGGGATGAGGGGCCTCTGTATATTACGGTGGTCTATCAGCACGCGATTCGCATTATCAGTTTAAGCTTCACGATAGCGATACCACTTCAACATGACTCAAGCGACTCTTAACAACTCTGACGTTTCTCTTTCAGAGACTAACCGCGCCGTCGTGTATGCGGAACCTGGAACCATCAAGACTGAGGTTGTTGAGCTCCCAGTTCAGAAGCCGGGTCCCGGGGAAGTACTCGTTAGACTGTAAGCATTTAGTATCTTTGGACATTGTGGTCTTTTCTGACAGTCTTAGCTTATACTCTGGCGTATGCCACACCGATGTTGCGTTCTGCTTAAATGCATTTCCTAACCTGCCTGCTCCTACACCCAAAGGTATGTCTTGCATGATAATGATAGATATCAAAGGCTGACTTGAGCTTTTAGGACAAATTGGCGGCCATGAAGGTATGCACTAATCAATCCAATTAGAGGCCCATAAACTGACCGCATCCAGGTGTTGGAAAAATCGTCGCCCTAGGAGAGAATGTCACCTCTCCAGAGCTTGGCAGCTATGTAGGCATCAAATACGCAGCCGACGCTTGTCTATCATGCAGTACGCACAAGCCAATTCCAAGTAACAATGGCGGAGCTAACGGATTCCAAAGGTAACTGCATCCAAGGCGGCGAGTCAACCTGCAAAAGCGCCAAGGTCTCTGGATATTACACACCTGGAACATTCCAGCAATACTGTCTAGCCACAGCCCGCTACGTCACGCCACTTCCCGAAGGTCTAGATCTCCCAAGTGTAGCGCCACTCATGTGTGGCGGAATTACTGTTTACACGGCGTTAAAGACAGTAGGGATTCGCCCTGGCGACTGGGTAGTAATCTCGGGAGCAGGCGGTGGCCTTGGACATCTGGCAATCCAGTATGCAAAGAAGATGGGAGGAAGAGTTCTGGGCATTGACTCTGGCGCCAAGGAAGACTTTTGTCGCAAACTTGGTGCTGACGCTTTCTTGGACTTTGTCAAGTTCAGCAAAGACAGTGATCTTGCTGCCAAGGTCAAGGAGCATACTAACGGGGGTGCCAAGATTGCCCTCATGTGCGCTGCAAGTTCCAAGTCGTACTCACAAGCCATGTCTTGGTTAGGATTCCGAGGCACAGTTGCGTGTCTGGGCATTCCGGAGGCAGAGGGTTGCTTGATTCCCAGCATCGCCGATATGGTCACCAATGAGTACAAGATCATTGGTAAGCTGTCTCCTGGGCCTTTTCTACGACTACACGCTAATGAAATCCAAAGCTACAAAAACTGGTAATCGTCTAGATGCCCAAGAATGTCTCGACATCGCCAAGGATGGCGGTGTAAAGACCCATTACCAACTGCGAAGGATGGAAAGTCTTACTAATGTGGGTAGATCACTCGTCAATGTGATTGTATATCGCTAACAACTATAGATCTTTGGAGAGATGGAGGCTGGCAAGATTCAGGGCAGGGTGATCCTCGATCTACGTTGACTGATTGAATTGATATACATGTCCTATAGCGTAGTTATTGGAAGTCAAATTTACAAATTCCGAATTATGCTCATGTCCCTTTTTTCTGTTCAGTAAACTCGTATTATGTAGTAATAAGCTCGAATTGTGGTATAACCCGTCTAATTTAGTCGACTGTAGTCTAGGCTTTTCCTGTGCCTGCTGGATAACTTCATAGAATGCCGACTTAAAAGACTACAACCTAGGCAATTATGCTGACATAGAGCCATGATGTTATTGACACGGAAATACTTGTGCTCTTTGTTGTGAACGCACGGTCCTTGACAGGATAAAGCGCAGACTAGACAGCAGAATGCTGGCGTCGGATATTAACCAAGTACCATGGCCAAACGGTTTTGGATAGGGTTGAACTCTATTGCCGAGGTTTCGGCTAATAATAGGCGGGGTATGATTGGCCTAATACCGAATACTATCATGCGCCTATGTGAGCTGGCTGCCTTTGGCCGACTCAGAAGGGTCTGACTCGACCAGCCCACGCGACTATTCCGGTCGACACAGCACGTGTCAGTGCCCTAAAAGCACCCTCACCAATCAGAAGAGGCGTATTTCTACAGTACTAGATCCCGTGGGCTAGGTTCTGATTCAGATACTAGAGAAAACGCTACTCTTCTGAGTCAAGATCTAGACCTACGGGGTAATCCCCACGGGGATCGTGAGGTTGACGTAATATCTGGGGAAGCAAACTAGTACAAGATATATATGACTGCCCATCTCTGCCTGTTTACTTAAATGACTCGAGAAAACCTTCAGTGGCATCTGAATTCGGTCCATCAACGCCACGCCCGTCATGTCATCCGCACTCCAGTTCATCGAGTCTTCTCCGACTGAGAGTTTGCTTGCTGCTTTTGCAGCAGGTATAATACTCCACGTTGGGGCCTTTCGCCATGGCGAATGGGATCTTCACACGACGAAGATCTTGGTCGCTTTCCTTGCCATCAATGGTGCACTAGCAGGTGGCCTTATTCACTATGCAGATTATGCACGAGGACAGGCGTTCAAGGTCGCTTCTTCGATCGTCGGTTCTACGTTGGCTGGTACTTATACTAGTATCTTGGTTTATCGAGGTCTATTTCATCGCCTACGACGGTTCCCTGGGCCATTTGCAGCAAAGATCTCCAACTTTTACGTGACTTCTCTTTCGATCAAGAAGTTTCATCTCTATGAGGAAGTCCAGGAGTTGCATGAGAAGTATGGAGACTATGTTCGCGTGGGTAAGTGCACCGCCCCAAGTTACTTCGATGTCCCTGGTGGAACGGAAGCTAATTCTCCTAGGACCGTCCACTCTATCTGTCGCCGACCCTGAAGCGTTCAATCTCATCCACTCGAATAACTCTCCCTGCGGAAAGGGACCATGGTACAACATTATGCATCCTGTCATCTCCCTGCACATGATCCGGGACCGGAAAGAGCATGCAGTCCGCAGAAAGACATGGGATAAGGGCTTCAGTTCCAAAGGTATGCTTTGTCTCGACACCCTTGCTATCTCGGCTCGGTCTAATATTCTTGTCTTTCAGCCCTCCGCGACTACGAGCCACGAGTCGCGCGTTACACGGATCTCCTCATCAGTCGAATCGAAGAATCTTCCGGCAAGGTATTCGACGCATCCAAATGGTTCAACTTTTATAGCTTCGACGTCATGGGTGACCTGGCCTTTGGAAAGAGCTTCAATATGTTGAAGGAAGGAGTCGTACATTATTACATGAAGTCAGTGCATACCAACATGTTGCTCGTTAGCGCCTTCAGTCATCTTGTTTGGATGTTCCCGCTGTTCAAGGAGACTCCCGGTCTGAACAACGAGCACATCAAGTTCCAGAATTGGCTCTCGGCACAGGTTGTTGAGCGACAGAAGGTGAGACAAATGCTCTCAGGCGCGAATCATTGCTAACAAAGTCTTAGAACAAGCCGGACTTGCCCGATGTCTTCTCCTGGATCTTGGACGACTATGATGCCATTGAGCGCCCCACCAAGCAAGACACTACCAATCTCCATGGCGATGCGCATCTAATCGTTGTCGCGGGAAGGTAAGCTATCACAAGCCACTCAAATGCAGCAAAGGCTAACAAGTTCAAGCGATACCACGGCTGCCTCGCTTACCTGTCTCTTCTTCGAGCTTGCGAACAACCCCGAGACCTGCAAGCTTCTACAGCAAGAAATTGACGCATTCTACGCCGAGAACGAAGGACCGAGTCATCAGGCTCTCTCGAAGCTCAAGTATCTCCAGGCATGCATTGACGAGTCCTTGCGATTACATCCTCCGGTTCCCTCTGGATTGCAAAGGATGACGCCCCCTGAAGGTCTCCAAGTTGGCGACAAGTTCATTCCTGGGAATACTATCTTGCAGATGCCTACGTACACTATTAACCGAGGTAAGTTTAAACTACTTTGCGCCTCTGGCGACTGATTGGCTAACTGCATTCTCAGACAAGCGGGCGTTTGAGCGACCGAACGAGTTTATCCCGGA
Source organism: Fusarium albosuccineum (assembly GCA_012931995.1). NCBI lineage: Eukaryota > Fungi > Ascomycota > Sordariomycetes > Hypocreales > Nectriaceae > Fusarium > Fusarium albosuccineum. Next base: position 682 of record JAADYS010001798.1, on the reverse strand, counting down.
ACGGTGGACGACGCAAAAAGAGTTGACCAAGGACGCGTCCATCTTCGCGCCCTTTTCTGTCGGTGAGTTTTGTTCTACGCCTTCTTCTAGACGGTCGCTAATCATGCGCACAAGGACGATTCTCGTGCGTCGGCAGACAGCTTGGCTTGATGGAGGTGCGCTTCGTAACTGCCGAGATCCTTCGGCGCTACGACGTCAGGCTGGCGACCAAGGACACGGCTAACCAGTTCTTGTCTGGATTGAAGGACGGCTTCACCCTGGCGGCGCCAAACCTCCAGGTTGTGTTTACGCCACGCAAGGCGGGATGAATTTGGCCACATGTAGCGTAATACTTTTGCTTTTGCTTTTGCTGGATATGTAGGGAGTTCTCTCAGGTCAGACAGCGACTCGCCACTTGAGCTGAGAACCCTGTGCACGTATCTGCGTTGAGCCACTTAGCGATAGGCGAGATGAAGTTTGCAATTCCAGGCCGACAAATCGGATTGATTCTTTTTCTTCCCTCGGTCCCATTACAGTAAACCTAGGCTATAATGATCTTAGTATATAAGGGGGTTAGATCATTAAAAAGAGACTATCGTTAGAAGGCGGATTTTATAGAGATAGGTACCTTACTATTAAATTTAGTATAAATTACTAAGGAAATTAGCTAAAATGTAATAGTTAGGGATCTAACTATATAAAC
>JAADYS010001797.1:0-23353 GCA_012931995.1 Fusarium albosuccineum | reverse complement strand
GGATGAGCTGTGTCGCTGGTCAATTTTCCTTTGTCCTCATTCTTGGGCAATCTTGGTCTACTTACACGGACGGTGACGGAACCGCACTTGCCGGACTCCTTGCAGGGCAGGGAGTGAGGCTGACCAAGGTTGGTACCCCAGTAACCTCTTCGGACGGGGATGACGCTGAGCTTGGCGATGATGATGGCGGCACGGATGGCAGTAGCGACTTCCTTGGAGGTCTTGATGCCGAGACCGACGTGGCCCTCGGAGTCACCAATGATGACGATGGCCTTGAATCGGGTTCGCTGACCGGCACGGGTCTGCTTCTGGACGGGCTTGATCTGTAGTTTTCGCGACAAAGGTCAGCATTCTGCGCCCTCTGCTCAATTCCTCTCCCTCGCCCACTCCTCTGGGCTGGGGATCCTTCGCATCGTGGAGTCGTTCCGCACCTTCATGACCTCGTCCTTGAGCTTGGGCAGGAAGTTGTCAACAATCTGGAACTCCTTGATGGGCAGAGAGTGAAGGTAGATCTCCTCCATGCTGTTGATCTTGCCGGCCTTGACCAATCGACCGAGCTTGGTGACGGGCTGCCACTCCTTCTCCTCGTTCTTGCCGCGTCCACGTCCACGGCCACGACCACGACCACGGCCGCGGTCACCACCTCGGGATCCGAAACCACCGCCGCGGGAAGAAGCTCCTCGGTCAGCCATCTTGAATTATGTGTTGCGCTGGGGGGAGGTTGTCGACGTCGAAAGGTCTGCGCAAGTGAGGTGTGGTTGGTGTTTCCGGCGTTGGGCGTTGCTGGGAACTTTTTGCGCTGGCGGGGTCTGCACACTGGGAATTTTTGGGGAATGTGCTCGAGTTAGCGAGCCCTAATGCGTTTGTGGATGTGCCTGAATTTTCAGGACCAAGCTTTTGTCAAAGGTGTGAAAATTGGGGCTCAACACCAGCCACAACTTCACCTTAGCCCCCTCACCGAGGTGTGGAGGAAACCCCAATTCTCGGTGAGCCATCTCCCCGAACATTGATCGGCAAAGTCCCCAGCTTCAAACCGACCCCTGCCGAGAGCGAACGTCGCATGAATTTTGAACTCCATCAATCAATTGATTCGGGACTATATACCTTGGAGACTATGCAGAAGTGTGGGGATGCTAGATGATAACCGAAAACCATTTTGCGCGTCCATTGCGGGCGTCCGAGAAGCCTTCAGCCCGTGCTGGACTCGTACCACAGAGGGGGATGCATGTTCGTACACGCCTGGCAACTCCAGGCCCATCATTAAGGAGGGTATCGCAACTTCACGACCACGTATACCTGCCCTCATCCGAGACAAAAGTAAAACCATCATTTATTCCTTCGTTGTCTTGATAATCAAGTTGTCCGAAGGTTGCACTCGTTGAGCCCATTCCCTGTTATCATTTGTTAGCATGGCCAATATCAAATTGGTCGATAATGCACTTACGTCCAGCTACCGTCGTAGACCCTCCTAGACTCGGCGGAGCCAACACCAGCCTCCTCAAGAGCAGTCTCGATAACGCAGGCAGTCACTCCAGTGCCGCAACTTGAGATAATGGGGTGCTTGGGGTCAACGCCCTTCTGCTCAAACACCTTCTTCAGTTGGTCGCGGGGGAGGAACGTCTTGGTCTCGGGGTCCAGAACAGCGTTGAAGGGAATGCTGATAGATCCAGGCATGTGACCAGATGATAGACCTTCACGAGGCTCAGGAGCCTCACCAGTAAACCGTCCATTGGGTCGGGCGTCAAGGATTTGAACACCCTCGGCACCCTCCTTGTTGTAGTCCTTGGCAATGTCCTTGACCTCCTCAAAGCTTGCGACACGGTTTGACTCGACGTTGGGAATGGGATAAGGACAGCACTCAACGCTGTACAGCTCTCCTGACTCGGTAGGAAGACCTTGTTCCACCCACAACTTGAAGTTGTTCAGGATATGTACCTTGGGGTGACCAAAGACCTGCAATGTCCAGCCCACACGGGGCGCACTGAAAATACCGAGCTCCTTGCTGTCATATACCACCACTGTGTCCTCTTTTCGAATACCCAGTTCGCTCATGGCGGCGGCGAAACCCTTAGCATTGGGGAGCATATGAGGGTAAGGACTTCGCTTGTCAATGACCTTATCAAGATCGAAAAATCGGGCCTTGGGAATTCGCTGCTCGCGGAACGTTTGGATACCGGACCGGCCATCGTTGGGGAGAAACCATGAGGCGCAGAGGGGAATCACTCGAGGGTCGGGGCTGATCGGCGAAGGAGGGTTCTTCTTGAGGGCCTCGTCGAGTTCTTTAGGCGAGACGAGATATGACGAGAAATTTCGGCGTGTGAGCAATACAGGTCGGAAGACCTTGGAGCCCCATTGAGGCAGGCCAGCTCTTGTTGAGCGGCAGAAGGCGACGGCAGCCATCTTGTAGGAGTTGGGGAGGTTGTGCGAAAGGGGAAATAGAGGTCAAAGGCTCAGTGACTCCTCGTACGAGTCGTTCCTGAGCGGGTGATAAGCGCAAGGCCAGATGACGACAAGACGAGCGATTAGAGCTGCGGGCCGGACGTGCGAGGGGAAAGACAGCTAGCAAGAGGCTGAACTGTCCGTCTGTGTCCGCATCACTCGGCGGAAGGGCACCGGGTGTGGTCGACGAGGTTTTTGGTGACGGAGACTGGAGAATGTGCAACAAGTTAGCGGCACTCGTGGGCTCCAATGGATTTGATGATACCAGCGCGGGCGAGGTTGGCGTCAAATCCTGGGATCGGAACTGGAGAAGCTTGGACCACGTCCATCCACCCACCTCAGGCATTTTGGGCGCCGTTGTGACAGTTTGGAGGGGCGTTTGGCAGAGGGCTTTAGCGGTCTAGGGCCCGTCCAGCGGGTGGCTTTCAGTGCATGAGGTCACTGAAGGCACCCTCCTTCGGCCTCATGAGCTTAGCCCCTGGTCCGACACAAACCCCGACCCTCCATTTCAGCGTCAAGTTCGTCATCTTGACACCCTCGACTCGCGCGCGAACTGCTCCATGCCCTCTTGAGACCCATCCCGTGACTCTCTCAACTCAATACCCCACGAGTCACCATGAAAGTCACCATCAAGAAGTGGAACACGGTCGCGACCTGGCGCTGGGACATCCCCGAAGACGACGTCTGCGGCATCTGCCAGGTCCACTTCGACGGGACGTGTCCGACGTGCAAGTATCCTGGTGATGATTGCAGTCTGTGTAAGTGGTCTTTTGACAAACATTAAACCTGTTGGATGCTCCTATGCTAACCAACCTCATCTCCAGTATCGGGAAAATGCGGCCACAACTTTCACATGGTCTGAGGTTCCTTTGCTTGGTGCTGTCTTTGTTTGTGAGGATAATCGCTGACTGTCAGTTCCCGTCTAGCATTGCATCTTAGAATGGATCAAGCAAGACTCTTCCAGAGGCCAATGCCCCATGTGTCGTCAACGTATGTGGCCTATGGTGATCTGCCGTTGACAACTCGCAAACTAATATACTTTCCAGGCTTTGAATGGACGGATCAAGCAAATGAGACGGCATCTCAGGCTGAATGAAAGGGCATGTGTGGGCGTTTGGTGTTTTGGTGTACGTGAAAATGAGCAACGGGCATACACCCAAGGTGGAGAAGGGCACAGTGATATATACCTTTTAAAGCTGTCATGCACTTGCACCATGACATGTTTTTTTTTTTTTTCATAAATCAGAGGTTGAAGTTATGGTGAAAAAGAAATCACCATGGTTGAGCTTCATCCTACATGAGTCTAGTTCGGTGCTCTCTCAGATGACGATTGAGATCTTCACCTGGCCTACTGTTTTCAATATTATTCATACATAAGACACACCCTCTATGAGATCATGCACCAGTCAATCTCATGTAAGGCAATCCTATATCCCAAAGTTCAGATCCCTTCCGGTTGAGGGGGGTTAACCAGGTACAATTGCCAAGATCACTCTTCCTACCCAAAAGAAGGAATTCCAGCTGTTTTGCAGCCTCAAATAGAGAGGCAAAGCTAGAGGCTACCTTGGACCACCTTCTCGAGAGCTTTGCCAAACAAAACAGTTATCCAATTCTCTCTTTCTACTATCCACCATTTGCTTGTTTCTTCCCATCCAGGTAGGGCTTTCAATTCTCAAAAAGAACATAGTTTCTGTCTACATCAATAGCTTCAACCCAATACTAACACAATTGCCTTTTTTTAACCTTTATGCTACGCAGCAGCAAAGAGTCACGCCGAAATGTACCATGAGAAGTTATTATACTCCTCAATAGCTATAAGACTGCTTTACGAGCCCAAAGGAGGCCAAATCCTTTCTACCTTCAAACCACCACCAAACCCTCCAAGATTTCAATCAGAATGGCGGGTATACTTCCCACCATGATCGGGACCAGCCCTCCCAACCACGTCATGGCGAGATTAAAGAGTCGGTTCTCTGTATTACTACGTGATATCATACATATCAGAAGACAGCTACGAAAAGAGGTGTTTTCATTCCTCCATCTTCAAGAACGCCGCACCTTCAATCGAGAAAGCCCCAGCCGACCTCAATACAGAGAATCAGCTCTGTAATCTTGCCATGATGTGGTCGGGAGGGCTGGTCCCAATGATGGTGGGAAATACACTTGCAGCCTCCATTGTGGTTGAAGTCTTAGAGGGTCTTGTGATGGTTTTGTGGTGGAAAGGAATGGCCTCCTTTGGGCCAGTAAAGCAGGGGTAGAACTGCAGAAACGTGATGGGCTCCAGGAGATAGAATCAATAAACCAGATTCACCATCCGAGTGCGTATCATCTATTTCTATTATATTATGTTGATACACTCTATCATCCGATTTTTTGAAACATTGAAAATAGAGGAGCCTTCTTTTTCACGCGATAAAGTAGTCCCTCTCCTCTCTAAGCCTCTGGGACATAAACGCCATCCTTACATAGGACAACCACCTTCTTGAAGAATCGCCGCCACTCAAGCGGGTCACCCTTGACCTTGACGAAACGCACATCGAGAACCTCGGTTCCGTCCGGCAGAGGCTGGCGGTCGACTTGGATCTCGCCGTGTAGGCTCTGCTGGCGGCCGTCCAGGGCCTTCACCTTTATCGTAGCAACAGGGTTGCTGTAGAGGTTTGGTGAAACAGGAGCGAGGGGCACGTTCAGCTGGTGAAGGGCGTCGCTGAGCATCTGGATGATGTGAGCGGGTGGGACAGCGGAGAAGAACCGGGTGAGGGCCTCCGGAGGGCAAATATCGCGGAACCGGCGAGCTTGCTGGGTAAGGGACATGGAAGGACCGGGCGTGTGAGAGAATTGCGACATGGAGGGTTCGTCTGCGAGGGAGTCGAGCATCGCCCGACGAGCTTCGTGCGCCCGCGGGGGGAGAGATGAAGCCGGTGCAGCCATGGATCGCAGTGCTGGGCGCTCCCAGTCCCAGTCGCGGTCGACAATGGGTACTTCGGGTTGGGTGGAGGAGAAGCGGCCGGCGTTAAGACCTGTGTCGAGATCCATGTTGTCACTTGAGGACGGCTGCGATGTTGAGGGCTGCTGGCTAAAGTCGATACGGAGATTCTCTAGCATCTGTGTCGCCAAGTTGATAGGATCTGTGACCCGTCCATCCGCAGACAGGAGAGCATTGTGTCGAGTGTACCAGGGGTGTTGGCGAACTTGGGCAAAGCCAAAGCGCTTCGCAGGGTCGATACTCATCATCCCTCGTAACAACGACAGAGCTTCGGCCGGTACCCTCTCCCAAAGTGCATCAGTGCTGCGACCAGCGGAGCGCACATATTCCTGAAACTCCCAACTGCCTTGTGAGGGTTCATCCCATGGCGTATTGCCGACTAAGAGAACAAACAGAATTACTCCGCAAGACCACACGTCGACGAGATCTGGCGAGTACTTGGAAGCGTTAGATGACTTCCTATCGGCGCGGCCGCAGGCGAGGATCTCAGGGGCAATGTAAGGAGGGCTGCCGCAAAGTGTCGAGCTCATCTTCCGTTGCCCCTTGTACTCGAACATCGTCGCCATTCCGAAGTCAGCTAGCTTCAAGGATCCATCCTGTGATAGCAGAATATTCTCAGGCTTGAGGTCACGATGTGCCACGCCCTTGGAATGCATGAAGCTCACACCGCCAACGAGTTGAACGAAGTAGACTTGGGCAATGTCCTCGCGAACGCCAACATCGGCCTCGATCTTGTCAAAGAGATCACCTCCCTCTGCGTACTCCATGGCAATCCATCTCCAGATGGTGTCCTCTCCTGAGGCAAACCACTCGATGATGTTGGGATGCTGGCCAATATGTGAATGGAGGGATACCTCCATGGCAAGCTGCTTTGCTGAGATGCGGCCATGTTTGACTGCGTAGCCCTTGTGGATGAGCTTTACTGCAAAGATTGGCGTAGGTGCATCAAGAGGAATTGCCTTTTTGATGCTGTTTCCATGTTAGTGTAAGTCAGAAACTTCACAGCTTGAGGGTATGATGATGTGAGGAGATGACTAACGAGGCATAGGCTCCTCGACCAACAGTCTTGGAGACAATTCGAAAGGGGAGATCCCTTGGTAGAGGGTCTAATTGTGACTGATTCATTGTTGTGTTAGCAAAGAAACGAGGTCAATGGGGTGACGTAAGAGTCGATATGATGTAGGGATAGCCTGGTGATGCTTCACCCATTCACGCTGCAGTCACAGACGCAGCTGCACGATCATGAGGAACCCCAGGAGAGCCACCAGAGGGTCGAGGTTCGAATCAAGGGGCATAGACTCACCATGGTTTTGACTGTAAACTCTGCTGTAAACGTGCTGCAATCCCAATCGCGTTGTGCCAAAACAGTGGCGGATTGATTGGTTGAGTCGTGGTCATGACACAAAAGCCTGTGAAAGTGGACGCGTTTGCCCAGTCGCGTCCAACCGCGTAAAGTGTTTGCAGTGTCTGCTTGTTGCTGTGATACCCCCAGAGACCCCTAAACATCCAGTGGTCTTTAGCGCCCTGTGCTCCAATCCCAGCGCATGCGGCCCCTACGGTTTCAGTGCCGCGGCCCTCGATCCCGTTCCATTGGCCGCAGGCGTCCATCATGGCCAATTTTGGTCGCCCCCTGGTCGCGCCGTTGCTGCGGTAAACAATTCGAGCCTTTGCGTCGTCTCTTTGGTCGTCTTCTTCAACTTCCTCCATCCAGTCCTGTCGCATCCCGAAACCCAAAACAAAAAGGAAAAGAAGGCGTCTCGCGTCAAGTCTTGTCCCTCGTCACTTTAAGACCCCAGCACCTTCCCGTCTCCTCGTCTTTTACTTCTCCCGCATACGCCACCAACGTTAAAGCTCTCTTTGTCTCCCCTTCACTCGCCCCTGCATCCATAACCAGCGTCGTCTCTTGCCGGTTGCGGAATTGCTTCTTGTAAATAACCATTCTCTGCCTCATCCTACAACCGCCTTTCTCTTCGCTTTCTTCACCACCGAGGATCCCGCCCTTTCTTGGTTGATCGCATTTGTTCATACTCCCTTGTATTTGAACCAGCATTCCCAACAGCATCATACGCAATGGATTACACCATGGAGGACAGCCAGAACTCTGCGCCCGGCAGCGTCCAGGCCGCCAAGCTCAACAATGGTCGCAAAGGCCCCGATTCCCAGAGCACCACCAAGAGGTCCGTCTCTGTCGCAAGACGACTTCCACTCTTGTCGCGAACCGCCAGACACTAACATCGCACAGACTTCAAACCGAGCTGATGCAACTCATGACGTCGCCCGCTCCCGGCGTCTCGGCCTTTCCCTCTGCCGACGGCAACCTCCTCTCGTGGACTGCTACCATTGAGGGTCCCGACGACACTCCCTATGCTGGCCTCACCTTCAAGCTCAGCTTCGCTTTCCCCTCCAACTACCCTTACGCTGCTCCTACGGTGCTCTTCAAGACACCCATCTACCACCCCAACGTCGACTTCTCTGGTCGCATCTGCCTGGATATCCTCAAGGACAAGTGGACTGCCGCATACAACATCCAGACTGTTCTGTTGAGTCTGCAGAGCTTGCTCGGTGAGCCCAACAAGTACGTATCAGCTTTCCAGGCTCGCTACATCATGACAGTTGCTAACAAATGCAAAGTGCTTCCCCCCTCAATGGTGAGGCGGCAGAGCTGTGGGACAAGGACGCTGAAGAGTTCCAGAAGAAGGTACTAGGACGTCACCAGGATATTGAGGACGAGTAGATGGGTGTCAGTGGGGGGTTCTACGCTTTGCATGGTTGAATAAGGGGACAGGAGTACCAGGTGTCAGGATTTTGTTTGATGACTTGTTTGGAATGCAGGATTGCATGGCATTTCCGGAACTGGGCAGACAATGGAGTGGGATATTTGTTCGGGTCAGAAACAGGCAGACCATTGTCGATAACAGACCCTTGTCGACAATTCAAAGACATCCACGGCCATTAGATCCGAAAGACATGAATGATTTTTTCGCCCCCATAACACAGCCTTGACCAGATCAGATCACTTCACGCCGAGGCACCGATTGTCGTCCTGACTTCCAAGCTTTGATCACATTTTCCTTTTGTGTATTTTCAGCGTGAAGTCAGAATGCCGAATTCAACTCCAAATGCCATGCCACCATAGAACCTGTCCCAAGAGAGAAACTTTTTTAGATTTATTCCTCAACAACAACCGTGGGAAGGCCCTTGGGGTCCTTGACGTTCACAGCCTGCACGTAGCTGTACAGCTTCTCCTTGGCACCCTCCTCGTCATTTCGTCGTCGGGAAATTCGCACTCGGAGTCGGTAGTCGACACCCTTGATACCGTTCTCCCAGACCTTCTTGTTGAGCTGGGGGTCGATGCGGACATCAGTGGTACCCTGCCGTCTCAGTTAGCACGTGTCCAAAAAAGTGACAACTCTGCGCATTCCAATTGCATCGCGCTCGGCGGCAGGCTTGTCGGGGGCGGTCGTACCATAGCCTTGTGGGCGAAGGCCTTGATCTCCTTGATAGCACGGGGAGCCCTCTTCTTGAAGGTGACACCATGGAGCTTTCAATCCATTAGCATTTGATCCTGACCTCGAGCTGCGGCTCTCGAGCTCGCTTCTTCGGTAAAACATACTCGCTTGTGCATGTGGATGGTGTACTCGCGGGCGACGACATCCGCAATAGCGGAGCGCTGAGTCTTGCCGGAGGGCTTCTTGGACGACATGGCTGATATTGTGTGTTAGTACGTCGGTCGGCGACAAGTGGTGAGGATGAGTGCGCAGGAGAAGGCGAGGCGCTCGTGATCTCTGAAAGAGATGGGCTTGAGAGTGAGGAGAAGTTGTCGGGGTCTCGTACCTGCGGCTCGTCTCTTCAAGGTCTGGCGTTTGAGGAGGTGTTGATGTCGGAATAGTCAAAATCCCACAAAATCTTTGTGCGTAGGGCACAGGCTCGAAATTCAGTGGGTGGGGGTAGCGAGCCAATCATGTGACGCCTCGCTGTCCCGCTGTCTCGGTCACGTGAACTTGCAGGAACGCCCCACTCCTAGCCTCCGAGTTAACGGGACTTGGCTTAGGCGCAGGTTTTGGCTTGGGGCTGTTTATCGCGAAGCATCCGTCGTCACCTGCATTGCGATTCCGCATTCCAACGGCCACTGACAACGAGGCACCGCGACGTTTCTCTGCGCAACGGCGCCCCTCCTGAGCCCTTCTTCTGTGTTCGCAGGGTTCGATCCATCCGCAGGAGACGACTCGTGGTTGCCGCGACAGGGAAGCCTCGCCTCGTCATCATCAAAAGGGGGACCCTCGCGTAACGAACCATTCCATCATTTCGGCGATACAGCTCCCGGCAGTTGTCACCACCCGCTCCGAAACGAAACGTTCTCTCATTAAACACCTCCGCTCGTTACTCCAGCATCGGCACACCGTCATCCAAGATGGCTGAGCATCAACCAGTCACCGCGATGGCCTCGCCGTCGCCGCAGCCCGACATGGCGCGAAACCGGCTTCCAACCCTGTTTGAGGTCTTGAGCCGTCGCGCTCTGCCGCCCGTCGATCTGTTTTCCTTCTATATCTACATGCGAGACCAGCAAAGATCGGTCGACTATCTCGACTTCTGGTAGGTACACGAAGAATCCCGTATTATATACGGTTGGCTGACATCATCAGGCTCGATGTTGCCCAGCACATGTCTCTCTGCCGTCACTATGTCCGTGAACTTCGTCGATCCGTTCTTATTGGCACGCCCGAGATGCAATCTAAGAGATCATCGGCCATCCTCGAGAATATCGGCGACTTGGAGCCCCGAGCGGCAGGCCCCTCGATGTATGCGACTGAGAAGGAAAAGAACCAGGATGCGCAAATGTCGGCTTTCCTACGAGAGGACCAGAGCCACGACTCACCACAAAGTACTAATGCGGCTGTTCGACCAAGCCCTCAGTTCAGCAACTCCCACGATATCACCACCGACTCCAACTCGCCTGCTCATACAGTTGCACGACAAGACATCCGAGCCTCGGCTGAGAAAATTCTCTACACCTTTCTGCTGCCCGGTGCTGAGCGAGAAATTACCCTCCCTGGATCCATCACCCAAGAGGTTACCACGTCTATTGAAGAATATGGCCGCGATGATCCAGAAGTATTCGATGTCGCCAAGGATTACGTCTTTCAGGCAATGGAGCGAGACGCCTTTCCCGGTTTCTTGAGAATGAAAGCGCTTGGCAATCTCATTCCACCAACCCTCATCATGAGACTCATCGTAGGACTCATTGCCATGTTTGGCGCCTTCTGGACCGGCTTCATCCTCATTTTCCTCGATAAATCTCGCCAGACAAAATGCTGGGTAAGTAACCAGTTCTATAACGACTGAAATTTCCTTCTAACAAACTCTAGCTTATCATACCATTCACCATCGGTGTTTATTTCCTTGCGTCTTACCAATATTCACTCGACCCCATCATGGCCCTTGTTGGCTTCAGCGAGTACACTCCTTTCAACTTCTCACGCATTCGGGAACCATACGTACGCAAACTGCTGGCTAAGCGAGCTCTCATGGTCCTGGCGGTCACCATTCTCATCGACGCAGGGCTCTGTGTTCTCTTCATCCTCGTACCAGGCAAGCGCCTCTAAGCATATCTCCTTTTACAGACAACCCCGGCCACTGATGCTAGCTGTTACTGGCCTTTCGGAATTTTCCTCTTCACTAGAGCAAGCCATCTCCGCGAGATGCAATTCAGGGACAAAAAAAAGAGAAAAAAGTTTCACGACCGTAATGATTTGAGTTTTTGATTCGGCAGAGATATCAACCAGCCTTTGCGTACAATGCAGGGCGTGGCCTTTTCATATCTGGGATGTTGGCGTATGGATATCTATTTTTATGTGTTGTATCATCTAGGGCTTGCCTGTAACTTAGCTATTTCGCGACACAAACTTTGAGAAACTGGTTCTCGGAGTTTCTGGCTACGTATTGTATTCTTTCTTGGCCATGATTGGGCCGTTGCGATCACAGTAGGGTAGAGGGATTAGGGGCACTTTGTGCTAATGGAGGGCTAATAAAGGCGTTATGTCGTCTATTACATCGTGGTTCTTCGTGATACAGGTCTTCTTTTGGAGGGATTCTTCTATCATGACACGTCGTCAAGTGAAGCTTAGCAGCCCTCACATCTTGCGCTTGTTTGCCCGCTTCTTTTCCTCCTCGGGCTCGTCCACGTCCATGCTCTCGCTGTCCACCAAGTTTGCCACGTCCATAACAGATCGCTTGTTGAACCCTCGTCTGGTGATCATCTCCCTCGTCAGACCTGCCACCTCATACTTACGAGAACCAGAGTCTTGAGCGTCACCCATCAGCTGCTGCAGTTTCTCATCAGCCGCACGTTGTTCACGTTGCCTTGCAACTGCCGTCGCTCGAATATCCTTAATTTGTGATTCGAGGCCGCCGAGAGTAGACGTGCAGCGATCGGCCCATATCTTGAGGGCGGTAACCATGTCGGGAATTGTTCCGGGGGCGAGGTCACGCAGAGGCGCAACACTGGCGACTTGGACAACAGCACGGGCTGGGTCGAGGGTGGCATGGAGTAGGCCAGCATAGACGGCCGAGATAACAAGAGTCTCTACTTCGCGGGCTCCTGGTAGATCAAGAGCCTCCTGCAGAGCTGCGTATGATAGGTTCTGTCGGTCACGGGCTAGGGAAAGGAGCGAAAGCTGGCGAAGCTTCGTTGCCTGGGCATCCACAAGCGATGGCAGACCCTGCGTAGTTTTGTAGGACGAGTATGTGCCATATGCGAATATCTGGAGGAGCGTGAGGTGCGATGCAAATTCGGAATCGGCCAGACTCTGGATGGCGGGTGTTTGGAGAAGCTCGGTGAAGAGAAATGTGTTTGGGGCGGAGGTGGCTCGAATGACGAGGTCGGAAGCGGCGCGAGGAGAGGTGGCCGACTTGGAGAGGGCTAGAAAGGGCTATCGAGGGCCAGATATCAGCTTCCACGCGCCAGAATTATCATGAGTCGCATACCTCGAGGGCGTTGAGAGCCTTGGTCTGCTCCATGATCGGCTGCTGGAGGCTACAGCCTCGTGGGTTGAAGGCTCACGGAGACAATGAAATGCGTCACGGACAGGCGGCGGGATTTGGTCGAGCAGGTGGTGATCTTGTGTTGATTATGGGCCAGTGCTGCTTTCAGGAATGTGCTTTAAATCCTCATGAGCAGTCTTGGTGTTTGTTGATCCCAAGATGCTGAAGTAATATGCATAAGATGCAGTTCGAGATGGGGCATGAGCTGGGAGCTAGACTGGAGGTGAGGCTGGAGCAGGCAGAGTGTGGCGGCGCGGGGCTCTCTCCATCGCTCTTCAGAGGCTTGTGTGGGGTTGTTGGCGGGGTCCATCCTGCCGCTGGAATGTGAAGGTGAAGCTACCCTACGGCGTCATGTCGATGGACCGTTTCTTAACTTTGAAATCTTATTTGGACGGCTATCTTGTTGATATTGAATTTCTCTGGGTTGTTGACCTCATATTCTTGTCGGTGTGTGAATTGTCCAATCGTCTGGACAATACATTGCAGATTTGCCTCTTGGCTTACGCCCACAAGCAAGCCCCATACAAGCACTTTATATGCACGACTGAGACTTGAGACCGCTGGGAAGAAAAAGGAAAGATGTTGCTTGAGAGACGATCATATTTGCCGTAGAGTCACCGCAGTCAGTTGACACCAACACCAGAAGATATTGTCCAGAACATGATGGCGATTCATAGATTTGGGGGTAATTGGCTTCGCTGACAAGTAAACCCATGGCACATGTCATCGTGAATACGAGTGTATTTCCTGATCTAGATCTTGGTCTAGAGTAGATACTTTGACACATCTCCAAGGCTGCGAACTATTATTGGGCAGGCTGACCACAGCCTCAGCCATATCGGCAGCCACCTCGCAGCTTACACGAATGCTCGGGACAAGTGAGACCCGGCCTTGCATCTCACTGCCAGGTGCCATGGCGTCTTACAAAATAGTAAGACACGAGCTGACAGTGATTGGTAAACTGGCTGTGAAGCACTCGTGACAGAGTTGTGATCGGCAGCTCCTAAGTCGAAAATGTGAAGCATGAAAGTAAGTCTGGAAACCTTTTGTGTCTTCTTGGACAAGTTCAAGCTGCCCGTCGACCGGACGGTCGGTCTAGTGTCGATAGCCTGTCGAGATCAAGGGCTGGTTGGACGAGCTGGTGACGGGAGGTTACGCCCATGGGGGATCGACGCTCACGTCTTTGAGGATGTCAGATGGCGCCATCCTGGGAAAAGCAGTCTAAGCAGCGGTCATACTGCTGTCTTCTACCGGCAGTGAGACGGTAGACAGCAAACGCGGATGTAAATATAAACACTGACGAATTGCGCCTCCCTTGTTGTGGATGACCGACGATTCTCACCTCTTTCAACTCTCTCACACACATTCTTTTTTAAAACTGCACCACCAGTGCTTCAAAGACGTGGAACAAGGCCCCTTGTTGTCCCCAGCCAATCGCTCGACAACAAAGACCAGCTTTCACGGGTAGTGGAGTCCCTTTCAAGTCTCGCCCCAGCGTCTCAGGCCTTCCGCCGCGGGCTCCAATCCATCGTCGGCCGCGAGTGGCAGAGGAGCGTTTCTGCGCTAAGAAGTGGCCTGAAGCGAGAGAGGAGGGGCCCTTGGGAGCAACACCCCCTGCAAGCAAGATTTCCGGTGCTTCTCCCGTCGCAGGTTGTCTCATCAATCCCACCAACGGGAGCAACTGGACGGCGTCAAACCGTTGGAACGCTGTCCGGGAACCCGCCCCAATCTGGAACGCGGCCGCACCAGCCGTCGAGCCAAGACTCCTCAAGACTGCTTCGGATCTGGCACAATCTGACTGAGCTTTGTCGAGACTCAGCAGGCTAAAAACGTGAGTGACGAATTCCCCTGAGGTTGAGGCGGGCTGAGCAATAAAATGCCGAGATGCCGTCTACGCACCCGCCTTCGTCCTGACCTAGGCTACGTACTTTCTTTCGTCACCCAAAGTGGTGGTTCATTTTATTCTGTTTTCTTTCCGTTTTCCTTTCTTACTAACGATAAACCCCGCCCAGTCTCGATTATTAACGCCTCGGTTTAAATCGAACGACGACGACCTGCCCAGAAAAGAAAGAAGCCGGTCTTCGGGTCTAGTGGCGTCCTTTCCAGCCTCATTCACTTATCAATCAGCATCAGCTGTTACTTTGCCCGTTTCCCTTATTACTGGTTCATTAAGCTGCATTATCTGCATTGCGGTTTCTTCTTTCCTGTTCTGTCCGAGCCACCGCTCGCTTTATTCTTGGCCGAATTCTTTAAGCCCATTTCCACCGAATGCGACGATAGCGAGTGATAGTCCGACTGCTACCTTCCTACTAAGACACTGGCCAACCACTGCGACGAATTACCCGCGAGACCAACTTTCCCCCGTGGTCTCCGCTGTTGCCGCCGCCGCTCCCGTGCCGCCATCTCTCGTCAGCAACAACCAACTTCTTGGCTTCTGAATAGCATCACCAACGAGTCTCGACACGAGGCTCACGGGCCATAATCCCGTCGCGATGGCTCCCTCGTACATTCAGATCCCTTCGAGGGACAATGCCAATGACGCAGCCGCTCCGGACCTCGCCCTCTCCGTACCCAAGAGCGCTGGCGCTGGCGCCCACCTCGCTACCACGACTCTGCGCGTGGACGGCATGACGTGAGTTGCTGCCCCATTATCAACCACCTCCGGACATTCCGAGACCCAGGTTTGGATCTCTTGGCGGCATCTGCGGCCCCGTCCTTCGAGGGTCATTTAGTCATGACCGGGGATATATACTAACCATGGTCCCCTCTATAGATGCGGTGCATGCACTTCCGCTGTTGAAGCTGGCTTCAAGGGTGTCGAAGGTGTCGGGAACGTCTCTGTCAGCTTGGTTATGGAGCGCGCAGTCGTCATGCACAACCCGCTAGTCATCTCCGCCGCTCAAGTTCAAGAAATTATTGAGGATCGAGGCTTCGACGCCGAGGTCCTCGCCACCGACCTTCCCAGCCCATCCGTCAAGCACTTCGCCGACGACCTCCTCGACGACGACGATGACTTTATTACGACCACCGTTGCCATCGAGGGCATGACCTGCGGAGCCTGCACCTCGGCTGTCGAGGGCGGCTTCAAGGATGTCCCGGGCGTGAAGCATTTCAGCATCTCTCTCCTATCCGAGCGAGCCGTCATCGAGCACGACCCCGATCTTCTTACCGCCGAACAGATCGCCGAGATCATCGAGGACCGCGGCTTCGATGCCACGATCGTCGATAGCGGCAAGTTAGCCTCGGATAGGACGAAGGATACTGGAAACGCCGACAGCATTGTCAACACAACAGTTGCCATTGAGGGCATGACATGTGGCGCATGCACATCAGCTGTCGAAGGCGGATTCAAGGGTGTTGACGGCGTACTCAAATTCAACATCAGCTTGCTCGCGGAGCGGGCCGTTATTACACACGATGTCACCAAAATCTCACCAGACAAGATCGCGGAGATCATTGAAGACCGGGGTTTCGATGCCGAGGTCCTTTCTACGCAGTCCACCGACGACCATCAGAGTGCATCGTCGTCTACTGCACAATTTAAGGTCTACGGTGTTCCCGATGCGGCTGCAGCAGAAGCTTTGGAAGCTACATTAGCCGCAATGCACGGCGTCGACTCCGTTTCGTTGAGCCTCGCTTCCTCGCGCCTCACTGTTACTCATCAGCCAGCCACCATCGGCCTGCGCGTGATCGTCGAGGCCGTTGAAGCCGCAGGCTATAATGCCCTCGTCGCGGACAACCAGGACAACAATGCACAGCTAGAGTCCCTGGCCAAGACGCGCGAGATCAATGAGTGGCGGACGGCCTTCCGCACGTCCCTGGCTTTTGCTATTCCTGTCTTCATCATCGGCATGATACTGCCCATGTGCAAACCCGAGCTCGATTTTGGAGGCTTTGAGTTAGTTCCTGGTCTATTTCTCGGCGATGTTATCTGTCTGGTTCTCACGATACCCATTCAATTTGGCATTGGCAAGCGATTTTATGTTTCTGCTTATAAGTCGTTAAAGCACCGTTCACCTACGATGGACGTGCTCGTTATTCTCGGCACGTCGTGCGCTTTCTTCTTCAGTCTTGTCACCATGCTCGTCTCCCTCCTTATGCCTCCTCACACTAGGCCAAGCACCATCTTCGACACAAGCACCATGCTCATCACTTTTATCACGCTTAGTCGTTATCTTGAGAACCGCGCCAAGGGCCAGACCTCCAAGGCCCTCTCCCGGCTCATGTCACTAGCGCCGTCCATGGCAACCATATATGCGGACCCGATTGCGGCTGAGAAGGCTGCTGAGGCATGGGAAAAGGATCCTATTACACCGCGAACCCCGAAGACTCCCAGGACACCTGGAGTGGGTGGCTCTGCCTATGAAGAGACAATTATCCCTACGGAACTGCTACAAGTTGGTGATATTGTCGTACTCCGACCCGGTGACAAGGTTCCCGCCGATGGAGTTCTCGTCCGCGGTGAGACTTACGTTGATGAGAGTATGGTAACGGGCGAGGCCATGCCCGTTCAAAAGCGATCGGGAGACCATGTGATTGGCGGCACAGTCAACGGCGATGGCCGGGTTGACTTTAGGGTCACCCGTGCTGGACGTGATACTCAGCTCAGCCAGATCGTTAAGCTTGTCCAGGATGCGCAGACCACTCGAGCGCCCATCCAGCGACTTGCTGATACCCTCGCTGGTTATTTCGTCCCTACCATTCTTGTTCTCGGCATATCCACCTTCCTCTGCTGGATGGTCCTCAGTCATGTTCTCACCAACCCACCCAAGATCTTCCTGCAGGACGCCAGTGGTGGTAAGATCATGGTTTGCGTTAAGCTTTGCATTTCCGTCATCGTCTTTGCATGCCCCTGCGCTCTCGGCCTGGCTACTCCTACCGCTGTCATGGTTGGGACAGGTGTGGGCGCCGAAAACGGCATCCTCATCAAGGGAGGCGCAGCCCTCGAGAGGACTACCAAGGTGACGCAGGTCGTCCTTGACAAGACCGGCACCATCACATATGGTAAGATGAGCGTCGTTGAGTCTAGCATGGTGTCTGCCTGGCATGATAACGAGTGGCGCCGTCGACTGTGGTGGACCATTGTTGGCCTCACTGAAATGGGCAGTGAACATCCTGTGGGCAAGGCCATTCTTGCGGGAGCTCGAAGCGAGCTCGATATCGAAGCCGATGGTGTCATCGAGGGCAGCGTCGGAGAGTTCAAGGCAAACGTTGGCAGGGGTGTAAATGCTCTGGTCGAACCTGCATCACCTGTCGATCGTTCTCGTTACCGTGTCCTCATCGGAAACGTCGCGTTTCTGCAAGAAAATGCGATTGAGGTTCCCGAAGACGCTATTGAGGCTTCGGAGCATCTTAACTCAAGTGCGAGCAAGTCGACCAGCAAGGGACCTACCACCGGCACAACTAACATCTTTGTGGCAATCGATGGCTCTTATACCGGCCACCTCTGCCTCGCTGACTCCATTAAAGAGGGAGCGGCTGCTGCCATCTCGGTTCTCCACCAGATGGGTGTCAAGACAGCCATCGTCACCGGTGACCAACGATCAACTGCTCTCAGCGTTGCTGCTGCGGTGGGCATATCCCCCGACAACGTCTATGCGGGAGTGAGCCCCGATCAGAAGCAGGCCATCCTGAAGCAGATCCAGGATCAAGGCGAAGTCGTCGCCATGGTCGGTGATGGCATCAACGACTCTCCTGCACTCGCGACAGCCGATGTTGGTATTGCCATGGCCAGCGGGACAGACATTGCCATGGAGGCGGCCGACCTGGTGCTCATGCGCCCGAACGACCTGATGGACATCCCCGCAGCACTAAACCTCACGCGCTACATCTTCCGTCGTATCAAGCTTAACCTTGCGTGGGCATGCATGTATAACCTCATTGGTCTTCCCATCGCCATGGGCTTCTTCCTACCTATGGGTTTCTATGTGCACCCCATGATGGCCGGATTCGCTATGGCGAGTAGTAGCGTCAGTGTGGTTGTAAGCAGTCTCATGCTCAAGTTCTGGAAGCGACCGCGGTGGATGGATGAGGCGGCCGCAGAACCTCGCGGCGGGTTGCGCTGGAGGACAGGACGTGGCATCGTCGGCTGGGTACGTGAAGTGCTCGGCAGGAGGAGAGTCAAGAAGGAGGAAGGATATGTGCCACTGGCAAATCTGGAAGCCGGTGAAGCATAATTGTGTGGCTCATTTTGTGAAAGCGGCGGAGTTGTTGATGGCGATGATGTAGACTTCCCCAGCATGGTTACAAAGCAATGATATCCTGTAGAGACATGTTCAAATTCTACCCATTTGGTCGCTTTGTTGTGAAGAACATGAGTGTGACAGCTGCTTTCTAATCATTTCTACGGGCCACAAAGCCCCTTTCTTATATCCTGCTCCATCTCGTGTCTGCTTATGGATAACGCGATGTTTGGTTGTTGCTCGTGTGGTTGTCGGGTGGTGCTCGTATGTTGGCCGCAAGAAAGATACCCTGTATGGGCACGGAAGTGCTGGTGAGCGAGCACAGACGACCGAAGTTTCGTGACGTGTGGTCCAAGTCTCGAGCTTTGGCCTGTACAGTTAGAGAAACGAGTTTCATATGCCTGGGTTGGACCGGGGTCGTAGCTGAAATAGTTCTGAGGCGGGAGCTAGATCCGTGGATCGGGACTGATGCAGTGAAGTCATCGCCAACAGAGCATAGGACATATTTTGATGTTATTATTCACAAAGTGAGAGCATGATGTAGAAGCTAAATACTCAATAACACGCATACATACAAAATCAATTGCACGCCATGATCCTCACCCCTGAAAGGCGAAAACGTATTAAACAGATGCAGAGTCAGTTGCAGTGTTTTTAATCATATATTCAGGTCTAAAAACATATCCTGAAAAGATAGATCTGCATCTCATATCACACGGCTCTGATCAGGAACCCTTCACTGAGCGTCACCGGATTTACCCTGCTCGGTGAAAGGCATCCACCAGCGAGGACCAACTTGCCACCAAAGGCACTGCACTGGTTCGGGAACGGGTAAATTAACAAAGCTAGATCTTAGTACACTAGCTCTCAATCATTTCCTTGTCACATGGGAAGTGCGAGATCGAAGTTCATCGTGACAAAGTTGGTTACTAGCACAACATCGCGGATCCTTCTGAAGTAAGGTCAAAATGAACCTCGGAGATGTTTGCCATGGCGAATCCTGTTGAATGATTATTGGATGTGCTTGGGTGTATCGACGGGGAAGGGCTTGAAGGGGTCGCTATCCCTAAACATGTCCTTGGCCATCATGGCGCTGGGCGTGCTGTTGCCGTTAATGTCAAGCCTGCCATTGAATGGCTCGTAACTGGCCTTGGCCTGGAATATGGCGGACCCGTACTCACCCACTCGCTGATCCTTGGTGAGTCTGTAAGGAGGGATGCGGTCGTCGGGGCTACCGGGAACCTTCTCTCGTTGCTGTGAAGCTTCTTGGAGTGGAACACTCTCGATGGCGTCCTGATCCGAGTCATTCCACTGTCGGGTGCGGCTGAAGGTATCTTCGATCTCTCATCGTGGCACATGTGGTTGGTGGGCCCGATGAAGGTTCCCGAGTTCAGCCATTGGGAAGCATGTGGATTATGCAGCCGTTGCTTATCTTGGATCCGGAAGCCTTGCTGGTGAAATGTTGGTAGAGGAATGGCTTAGAATTGAGAAGCACGCCAATCAATGAACCGGCAAGTCTTGTATGACCTCAAGAATAGGACCGTATCAAGGTTCTGCACCTTCTCCTGATCACAGGTGATGCTAGAGCGCTTAGAGGTTCTCTCTTTAGCATATATTATGTTGACGTAGCGCTCTACCATGATCTTGGGTGGAGGTTGCATGATGACTGGCAAGATTGGGTTTGGCAGCGTCGAAGAGGCTGGTATCGATCCAACACATATTTGGGAGGCGGGACAGCGCGTTGTGAGCTTTGGCAGAATCCTGACCCGGGATGATGGCTTTGAAACGTTCCTCTAGTGCATCATTCCAGTCAGTGGCAGGTCTTGGTTCTGGAGAGGAGAGGTAGATTTGAGAGCTTGACCGGTTAAGCTCCGAGTTTGAACGGCGGACGGTTGGAATGTGGCGCAAAGCATGGAGATGGCTGGATATAGAACTCACACTGGGCCACGAGTGTAAGAGGGTAATGATCAAGTTTCCTCGCGGGTCAACATGGTGGAAGCCTCGAAGCCTTATAACAGGAAGAGCCTTGGTCTAGGCTACGAAATCCAGCATGTCACTCTGTATGCGCAGGGCTTGGGAGGATGGAACGGTCCGGGAGAGGAACGGAGAACAATGGTTAGTGTCACTTGTAATAGCTGGACTCGGAGGAAGATGCTTTTGTGTTTGAGGTGTCAATGTCAGTGTCTGTATCAGTAGTGTACTTGGTTTGGCAACCTATCATTTGCCTCGAATTCACTAGGAACCAAGATCCTTGGGCGCTAAATAGTAGCGCATGCCGTATCAAGCGAGACTCGGGCCAGCCCGCCTGGCTGTTCAACGCTAAGGTGTCTTGTAAAGGCTTCCCTTTGTCCGGTGATTCAAACCGCTTCGGGTTGCTTTGTGCGTGGTCACTGCCAAGTTTTAAACTTTTGGTTTATATCCACCGAGATTGAGGAAGCGGGCGCAAGTAATGTTGCAGCCTGAGCGTTTTCAACTCACTTGCGTAAGCCCGCTTACACGGCCGTTTAAGAAGCTCAAAATAGCGGGTCGCCAAGAGTCTGGGACCCTTGATCAGCGGCCTAGCAGACCAGAATGTGTTCTCCGGGAGTATCAAGACACGACGTGGAATATGTTTGAGATGTTGATGACACCAGAGGCTCAACTGGATCAAACAGGACTGGACGGAAACCGAGACAAGGGGTCAAGAAGGACGTGACGAGTCCTGTGCGGAATAGAAGGCTCAGGGGTGAACTCTGGTCCAACTATGATGACACGGCCAAGCGATTGGACCATGCATTTGCTGTCCCGTGCTCTCGCTCGCTTGACCATGATGGATATAACGAGATTGATCCAGCGAGATAAAAAGCCACCCCTCTTTCGTCATCGCCCAGCCCGGCCGGCCGAGGCGCCTTGGTTCGTGATACTAGACCCCGTCGAGAGTGGCTCAACGTCTTGCGCAACGACCGGAAACAACGGCCTGGGTGGTGCAAAAGTCAACGGCCTTGTTGTCGGTTGCCCATCCCAGATCCATCTTATTCCGCAAGCCACTTTGCTGCCAAGGACTCTTTGACACGAAAGACGATGTGCCTTCATTCTTTGGGGCTCCGCCGCCACACGTGGCGGGCGCGCGTTGAATAGTGTTGCTAGCCAGGGGTCACGATGGAAGAACGGGACAGGGAATCTGATCAATCTGTTGCAGACGTCACGGCCGAGTTTCGCCCCGGCCATAATTATCACGCACATGTTACAGTTTGGCTCCATTGATGATCACCATTCAAGCCCCATTCTGCTCTAATTGCCATGAAAAGGACGTTGCCTGTGCCAGTGTGGACGATGCCCCTATTCCCAAGTTGAGGGTAACCGGCTGCTTGTAATTCAATAGCTGCAAGATGAGTGGATTCATTGTCTTCCTAAGAAAAAAAGACGGTAGGGCTAGTCACCGAGACTGACTGGGGCTAGATCCAGCGGCTTGACGCCCCTGTACATGCCACGGGCGTGGGTTTAAGTGGAAAACGCTCTCCTAGAGTTGCGAACGTGTTCAGAGCCTCGCGTCATCGTGTATACTATGTAGGTAGTTATGGTTCCCTGGGTGCTGGTTCGTCTGATATACATGGGACGACGTTTTGTGTGCAGTAAGCGGAATGATATGCCTGGCTCGTCTAACATGAGTACCCATCGAGTTGTATTGTGCGCTCGAGAGGTGATAGCCAGTAAGCACGAAACGAAGTGCTTGATGCCCTCGAATAGTATGACCAGTTTCACCAGTTGCCTGAACTGAGTAATTTTATTTTCAAGGTTGTTTGATAATGGCTGTCTACCTGTGACTATGTAGAAGTTTGTTCTTTCCCCATCTCTTCGTTCTTTATCACTGCTGATTGCTTCAACTCAGACCCTCGTGTCATCTTCAACCATGGCAACCCCCTGGCACGTCTCCCCTCTCAGTCCCGCTCAATAGCCTGCTCTGCTGCCATCAGAGGGATTGCGATGTCAGCAGACGGCTCCCATGATTGGCCCGAGACGTCTCCGTGCTGCGTGATCTTCCTAGCGTCCAGATTGTCCCCGCCCCCTTTTTCGCGGGCTGCCCTGCCTCCTGCCCTTGACCCCTGGACGAAGGAATCGCGTTCCAACGAATCTCGGGACGGATAGGGTGATATTTTACTGACTGCGTGTGTAGATCGCGCGCGCAGCAGCCAAGGCAGGGCGTTTTTCTTTTGCAGACTGCTCAGGGGAGTCCTTCTTGACCCAGTATCGTTCCCTGCCTTCGGCCATGTACAACAAGCCCGAGATACTGGATAGACTGCCGTGTTCCGACAAAGGGCCATCTGATTGATCGGCAAACGGCTAATTAACCTTGGGGAGTGGGTTCTCTCTGTGTATCCAGCGGGACGAAATAGTTTTTGCTCTGTCTCTCAATGCTCCTCCAATAATTCCTTTGGGTATTGGTGGTCGAGTGCTAATTTCCCAGCTGCTGCACGCCTTCGCATTGGACAGCAGACGGGTCCGAATTTACCCCTCGCGTCTGACGCTATCTCGTATTGTCGAGCAGCTTCGGCCAATGCTGACACTTGTTCACTAATTTGGCACAGCCCAGCCCGGAAGGCGAGGTACTTTGGTACAGTGCACTGTAGCGAGCGTGGGCCAGTCAGCGGCTTGAAAAATGGAGAGGCTCCCTTTTTGCTGACACCTGCTGGAGGCGCTGTCAGGTCTCTCTCGTACTGTACTGTAGACC